>JAQMYF010000007.1:3790394-3801254 GCA_030014195.1 Neosilurus mollespiculum
TGGGGAGGGATGAGGTGGGGGGGTGGGGGTGTTAGGTGGGGGGAGGTTGGGGGGGAGGGATGAGGTGGGGGGGGGGGGTGACATCTACAGATGTATCTGATGACCTGATATGAACAGAAGACGAGAAGAAGCACAAGGTTCATGTTGATTTTGTGAAAACAATAAAAAGTAGGTCAGGGGTCATCAGGGCGGAGACTGGCGGAGGTCACAGACTTCATACCGTAGCGAAACGATCAACTCTGCATCCACATGATTATCCTCCCATTAGATGTTCTGGGCCATTTCACTCCCATGAAGTACAGTTGTGCTTTTCCCAGAGGTATGGAACATGATTTGGGTGGTTGTCCCGTGTCTGTGCCACCACAGGAAATACAAAAAGGCATCACTGCGTCACCAATGAAAAAGACACTCCCTCATCTCTCTGACTCATTTGCCAAACCGATTAATCCTACTTTGGTCGTAGGGAGGCCGGAGCCTATCTCAGCCGTCTCTGGGCGACGGCGGAGGAACACCCTGGACAAATCACCAGTCTATTGCAGGGCAACACATACAACCATTCATGCTTAGACTCACATCTAGGGGCAACTGGAACAGCCAATTAGCCTAATGTGCATGTCTGTGGACTGTTGGAGGAAACCAGAGTACGCAGATGAAACCCATGCAAGCTCGGGGAGAACATGCAAACTCCATATAAAAACACCACGGTGCTGCCCCAATTTAATAAAATACTATAATCAATTAATCATAATCATCCTCATCATTATTATTATTGTTTTGTTGTTGGTGGTATTATAATTATTTTATTATTATTATATTGTAATTATTATTATCATTGTTGTTGTTGCTATTATTATAATTGTTATTTTATTATTATTTTATTATTTTATTGTAATTAATATTGTTGTTACTATTATTATTATTATTGTTATTATTGTTGTTGTTGGTATTATTATAATTGTATTTTATTATTATTATTAATACTTTATTGTAATTATTATTACCTTTTTTTTTTTTTTATAAATCACCGCAGAATGCAAAGAAGGCAACATCTTATCAGGTTATTTAGTGGTGTCTTTTTCTAATTATTTTAATGGGTCAGCAAATGAGTGAGTGAATTATACATTCATTCATTCATACTCTAAGCCGCTTAATCCTAATTAGGGTTGCGGGGAGGCTGGCGCCCATCTTGGCCGACTCTGTGCGAGGGCGGGGTGTACCCTGAACAGCTCGCCAGTCCATTGCAGGGCAACACACTCACAACCATTCACACACACCTAGGGGCGATTTGGAACAGCCAACTAGTCTAAACTGTGCATGTTTTAGGACTGTGGGAAGAAACCAGAGTACCCGGAGGAAACCCACGCAAGCACAGGGAGAACATGCAAACTCCACAGCCCAGGAATCGAACCCAGAACCTTCTTGCTGTGAGCAGACGTGCTAACCACTGCACCACTGTGCTGCCTGAGTGAATTATACCATTCATTCATTCTCTTAACCGCTTAATCGTAATTAGGGTCGCGGGGAGGCTGGCGCCTTTCTCAGCCGACCCCGGGTGAGGGCAGAGTACACCCTGAACAGCTCACCAAGCAACCACAGGGCAGGAATTATATCAATTTATTTAAATAGACACAGATCTGTGTATGATATTGAAGGGGACAACCCACAGGAAGGGGCGGGGAAGGGAGGGGCAACTACCTCTATCCACCCAAGGATTTCCGCTGAGGGTACGGCGACAGCGCTAACCACGGAACCAACCTTCAAAACCGATGTTATTTATTAAATAATAATAATAAACACTTAATTTATCTTGAATCTTTTAGATTTTGACAAACCGAATGGAGTGTATTATATTATTAAATAAAAGTCTTCTTGCAGGGAAATAAGGAGAGAGACGATCGACAGTCAGACCGCTTCAGGTCCTTAAATGCTCAAATATGATTGGATGAAGGCTGATAAAATAATCACCTCCATAATAAGATGTTCCACAACAATGACATCATCACAAGCTACGTTTATTGAGATACGAGTAAAAAGTCGAGTAGAAAATACAAAACCTGCTTCATTTTTTTCCTAATAAGATTCATACAAAGTGCATAGCTACGATACATGCCTGTAGAGTATAAACAACCGAGAGATGAAACTGGAGCGAGGTACCAGGCTGGTACTGGACATCGTTTCACCTGGATTACAAAAAAAAAAAAAAAGAAAGAAAAGAAAAGAAAGGAGAGAAAAGGAAAGCTGGACCCCAGCTGGTACAGTGTGCTTTAAGTGTGAAGCCTCTATAAACCACAGGGGGTTGTGATGGGTGGTCCTTTTATTATTTTATATTTGGAAAATGCAACGTGATGCAAATAAATATGAAATAAATAACAGAACAAAATGCTATAACCATTTGTTTCAAAATAAATTATTTACAGATAACTGAGTGATATAGTGTGAACAGGACACATCGAGAAATACAACATAAGAAATGGATGAAACAAGAAAACCCTGCAGAGACACAGGTTAAAGTCAAACAGCTGCCAACACGGATCAGAACACTCGTTTATACACACACAGAATATTCTCATGGAGTGTTTCGTTATAAAGAATATAATCAATGTGTTTCAGAGGAAGGAAAGGAAGAAAGGGATGAAGCGAAAAGAGGGGTGGAAGGAAGAAAAGAAGGAGGGAAGGGAGGGGGGAAGATAAGAGGGAATGAAGGAGAGTGAAGCGTTCCCTCATATCTGATTTGATCCGACGTCCCACTGAAATGTTTATCACTCGCTTGTGGTGTAAAACAAACAAAACAAAACTGTTTTCTAGTGCCATCTTAGGGGGGATCTGTTGTACATTACATCAGCAGAAAGAAAAAGAGGATTACAAAACATTACAAAATAAAAGTCAAGATTTCACAGAAAAAAACCCAAAAGGACATTTAATCACAAAATAATAATAATAATAATAATAATAATAAAAATAATGATAATGATAATAGGACGAAAAACAATGCCCATGAATACAGAAACAAGAATCTCCCTCTCACACACACCCCAAAAAAGATTCAGTCTTTACAAAAACATTAAAAAAAGATAAACCGTGAGTGGTGCAGTATTTACAGAAGCAGACTGGAGATACAAGGTTATTGATTAAGAATGAAACTAACGTCAAAAAAAATTCTGTTTGTTTTGGCTGCACTGTGAATATCATATCCCATAATAATAATAATAATGTTGATATTTAACAACAATGTTGCCACTGTGGGGATTTTTTAAATTTTTCTTTTTTAACTACAAAAATATATCTGTGTGTGTATTACGTATATATTTATTTATTTATTTATTAGAGTTGTATCAAAACCTGCCTTAAACAAACAAAAGTCTTGAAAAGCGGCGTGCAAGATTCATGCGGATTCCCTTCAGGATAAACGGCTGGGTTCAGATTTCATGCATGACGTGAAAAACGATGTCGCTGATAAAGAGAGAGAGAAATATTTACACGTCTACAGGGAGGGAGAGTGTGTTGGGGTGAGTGACGTGACTGACGCTGCATTCGACCTGCCGCAGGAAGTCCAGACTGCAACATCACCATTCAAAATTTTATAAAACGTTTGTGTGTTTATGGATCTGACTCGGAGACGCGTGAACACCGTACAGATCAGTGCTGCGGTGTTTACCTGCGGATACTCTGAGCGGCCATGTTGGTTTGAGGTCATGTGATGAGAGCATCCCCGAGTTTAAGACGTGAACAGGAAAAGGAACGTGTTACGATGGGAAACGTTTCTGTTAAGCCGGATTCACGCAGGAAGTGACGATCAAGCAGGCAAAGTCAATGAACGACAGGGAAATTCGACTGGCACTGAGCTGAACTTTCACACGATCAATTCAAGGGGTAACCAATCACAGATTAAAAGATATTGTTGATTGACAGATGTGGCCAAACACTCGCTCAGTCCTTTGCTGAGCCACGTAAACCTATTCGGGTCACAGGGAGGCTGGAGTCTGAACAGCTCGCCAGACCATCGCCGAGTTCCCCAAAACCTTTTACCATTCGTTCCATAGACATGTATGACACGTGATTTCGCGGTGAAGAGATTCACGTGTCGCTCGTCGCCTCCTGTGTGAATATGGCTTTACGGCACAACCCAAATCGTACCTTCTACTTCATCACAGACAGCAATTCAGCCACCTGAGCAGGACCAGAGCTCCAGCGACTCAACACACACAGTAAAATGACATTTTCATACACTCATCATGAACACGTGACTTCTCTGATCTCTGGAGCAGAAGGATTATAGAATTTGAAGAAAACTACATGGATTTCTCATCTGCCTACATCATTATTCCTTCAGCGATTCCTTTCGCATCACCAGGGTGTCTTAACATCCTGTTACTGATGATGGACTACAGCTTCTACAGTGGCTCTGTGCAACATAAACCAACTCGGCCAGCACACAGAACAGCACGGGAAGGTCTGAGGAGCTCGGAGTGGAAACAGGATGGTGGGTACAAGAATCACGACGTCTCGTGAGAGAGGTCACAGGGTGGCTGGAGCCTATCTCAGCCAATACTGGGTGAAGCTAGCGTACACACAGAAATTGTCACTAACACCTACGAACCAATTAGCGAAACATGCATGTCTTTGGACAGCTGCGGGAAAACCGAGTGCCTGGAGGAAACCCAAGCAAGCGCGGGGAGAACATGCGAACGCCACACTCTTGCTGTGAGGCGGACGTGCTAACCGCTACACCACCGCGCCACCCTTAAGGAAATTTAAGCATGTGATGTTAGAAGTGCTGTATGTGTATGCCGGCTTGTTGCTAGATCTTTTCAGTTCGTACAGCGAACAAAACGCTGACCAGATAGACAGATACTTTATTAACAACCCGTGCACGAATTTTCTCCAGACTTGGTGGGGACGCTACCCTACCTGGGTCAAAGAGAGGAGCTGATTTCGGAATGTCAAGGTCAAAGCTGAAGGTCACAAAGTTTTGCGGATGGAGCACTTACAGTGTCCAAGCCATTACTATGGAACATTAATAGGAAACTTATACGGACTTTCAGAATGTTCTTTGACCTTGAGTGACCTTAAAAAGGTTAAACCACAAAAATCTCAAATCCTTCAAACAAGAGAGTTTTTTCTCTAACTCGGTCACATCAATGTAGAACGGAACATAAGAGCACATGAGTAATTAAACCAGGACCCATATAGAATCCATTTACCCTTATTTGTGCTGAGGGCTGGAGGAACCTTACGCTCTAGTTTAGACCCTGTGTTGAATTTACTCACTCATTCATTTTCTGAACCACTTAATACTGCTATGGAACAGCGGGAGCCCATCGCAGCCGACACAAATCAAAGGTGGGGTACCCCCTGATCAGCTCGCCAGACCAACACAAACACACAACCATTCACACTCACACCTAGGGGCAATTTGGAACAGCCAGTTAGCCTAATGTGCATATCTTTGAACTCTGGGAGGAAACCGGAGTACGCAGAGGAAACCCATGCAAGCACAGGGAGAACATGCAAACTCTACACGGGAACGCCTGAGCCCGGGACCCCCTGGCTATGACGTCTTGCTGGACGTGCTCACCACTACGCCACTGTGTCGCCCAGTGTTGATCTAAAAAAACTGAAATGGAATTTAAACTTGTGTACCTTTGTTGTTTTTTTTTTGTTTTTTTAAATTAAAGATGTTTTACAATCATTCCGAGAACCACTCACTAAAACCTAGAAGTCTCAGGGGATTCGTGTTCATGATGACTGCAACTATAAGTAAGAAGAAAGTAACCCATAGTGTGATGAGGAAAATAAAAATACACAAGTGTTGAATCAGAAGTGCACACAACCCCACAGCCACGCTGTCCATCCCACCTCAGGTAAAAAGTTCCAGCTGCTCTTGGATTGGAGAAAAATTTGAGACCACATAACCCCTCAAACCCCCCATTCAGGTGACTGGGAATCCGAGTCACCACTCCTCCTCCTCCTCCTCCTCCTCCTCCCCTTCTGTTTTCAGCGGCGGAAGCAGGGATCCGGGTGGCACGAGCGGAGACGCCAGCATGCTCTGACTCGTCTGCCCTTCCTCTTTCTCCAGCTCCGTGTCCTCTTCCTCCTGTTCCTCACGCTCCTGCTCCTGTTTCTTCTGACAGCAGGGTTTATAGAGATGGGGGTCGATAAGAACTTCTCCAAAGCGGCCCTTGTAGATGATTCCACAGCACACCCGCTGCCTACGGAGACGGGTTCGTTCACACTGATTACACACACTGCACAGATGAAGTGAAGGCAACAACTGCTAACCCTGTAGTGACTTTAATATCTCACTCATTATCCGAAACGCTTAATCCTACTAGGGTCGCGGGGAGGCTGGCGCCCATCACAGCCGACATGGGACGAAGGGGGTACACCCTCAACAGCCCGGCAGTTGATTGCAGAGCAATACACACAACCGTTCACACTCACACTTAGGGACAATTTGGAATGGCCAATTTGCCTAACGTGCATGTCTTAGGACTGTGGGAGGAAACTGAAGTACCCAGAGGAGACCCACAAAAGCATGGGGAGAACATGCAAACTCCACACAGAAACTCCCTCGCCAAGCATGGGACTGGAACCCCAGACCTTCTCACCCCGAACATCTTTAAATTATGGGTTAATGAAGGAGATTAAGGATGATAATAAGGAATGTTAAATCAATAAACACACACACACACACACACACACACACGTCACCAAACGTCCTCCTGGACTCGTCTACTCGTAAGGCGGAGTCACGTTTTCCAGACACACCGTTCCAGGTGATTATTATAAATCATCAGTAATTACCCTGTTACATATTACATGAATAAATACCACAGAAACAACGTCATGCACACCTTCTCCAGTAGGTCAGGTCCAAAAACGAGAAGACCGGAGAGCGGGCGGAGCCGGGAGCAATCTCAGAGTCAGAGCCCTCATCGGATTGGTTGCTGTAGCTGGGAGACTGGGCGGGGCTAACACTGGAGGTGGTGCTGTGAGCATCGGAGTCTGGACAGAGAGATTAACCGACATGACTGTCATCATATCTCGTGACTCGGAATTCCACCTCGTCAGCTCGGAATTCCTACACGTTAATACCTGTAAACACCCCTATGAGAATAATTAGTAAAATCTTTCCTGCCTGTTTTTCTAAGCATTTTAAAAATACAAATAAATAAAGATAAATACACTATAAATTCCGATGTACCTGTTTATAACATCTTTATGAAAGAGATTAAGAATGATAAGGAATGATATAAAATCACTAAACACACAGGTTTAAAGCTATACATGACGTATCTTGAGGTATATTTAAATATCTGTTATGCGAATGACCTCAACTGTGAAATTTTCTTAAGTTCTAATATTGATTAAATAATCTTCATAACTTTTATAACAAAACTATTCCATGTAGAGCTTTCAAAATATCTAGTCCATCACAGGGACGAGTTCTGTGAAAACTTTGTTGACAGACACTGATATAACTTTATAATTTTAATTTGTTAGATATTTCATATAGCAACGGTTTAGTAATTAATGTGTAATAACAGATTTAAAACGTGTGACAGAATGAAACCATGAGACATTACAATATTACCCTCTATATTCTAATGACAGGATGAGGATTTATAGATATTTTAATATTTATTCCACTGCAAATGTTTTAAAATAAACATACAGAATTTCCTTAATTACAGAATTCAAATCAACTGAACTGTTTCAAATTAATTCAGTTTTATTATAATAAAAATCCCCAAAAATAAATCTTATTATTTCTCTTTAAAGTTTATTTTTTAATTTTTCATAAACAGTTAGCATTTTATTACTTTGAAGATTAGGAACATTAAAAACATTAAGATTTTTATTTTATATAAATATATATATATATATAAATGAATTATTCATTGTTTTTTTTTTTTGGAATTAGTTTATTTATTTATTTATTTTTATTTTTCGCCATAATCCCGTTCATGAATCACCTTTAAAATGTACCGGTTTGTTACTTGTACCAAGACTTCAGTGAATGAGTTCATCCAAGACTGTGCATAAAGGAATCTTACACACACAAACAAACAAACACAGGTGAAAACACAACCTTCTGGCGGAGGTAATAAAATACAATACCAGACTTTATAAATATATATATATATATTTATATAAAATAAAAATCTTAATGTTTTTAATGTTCCTAATCTTCAAAGTAATAAAATGGTAACTGTTTATGAAAAATTAAACAGTTAGCCTAATGTGCATGCCTTTGGACTGTGGGAGGAAACCGGCACACCCGGAGGAAACCCATACAGAAACACCGAAGCCGAGACCGGAACTCAAACCCAGGACCTTCTTGCGGTGAGGCGAACGTGCTAACCACAACACCACCGTAATTTATGTCCCAAAATGTTTGTGTTTTTTCAGACACCCCCTATGGGAAGAAATTTCATTTCATAAGGAAACCAAACCATTTCCGTCATATTGAAAATACGATGTTTCTACGATATTAAATCAACAGCATCCAGTTTCTCTATAATCAAATTAAACTAAAGTAAGATTCTAAAAATCAAAAATTCCCATTAAATAATTTACCACAATATTAATGTTATATCGTCACACCGCCCAGCCCTAATCCGACTTTATAAATATAATGCATATAAAGACACTCACTGTTCCTTTTCAGTTCGTTCTGCACTCTGCAGATCTGACTCGGCCGGATTCTTCTAGAAAGCGGCTTCACCTTCTTCGATTTCACCGTCATCTTCAGGCTGGGCCCACCACGAGCATCCACCACCTACACATCACCGAGCACATGGGGAAATTCAAGGTTCACATGGCCTCGCTCATAATCCCGAAATGACCTTTAACCTCTGGTAACAGGTGCATAATTAGTGTGAAGCAGTTTCATTGGCTTACATGGTTCCAGTTCTTTTTGGATCCAACCGGAAGCTTCTTCCAGCGTTTCACCAACAGCACACAGGCGTTACAGATCTCTCCAGACCGCGTTTCACAGAGGCTACGGCGACATCACACCATAAAGTGTAAGTGTGCAACATTCACTTCACCCAGTCTTCAAACTAACACCATTTATCAATCCGACAAACATCAAGTCACACTTCAACTAAAATGTATGTGACGAAGTCATGTCTACGCCATGCGAGAGTTACAAATGGACGTATTATGAGTATAAACAAACCCGAAGCAGCTCTGGAAGTCACGCTCGTATCGTTTGCTGTCTGTGAAGCGAGAGCTGGAGGATTTCGCCCTGCAAATGCAGCATCCATTCAGACTGCGGTACATCTTTGGCTTATGGAAACCAAACATCTACAAACACAAGAACAACGAGATGATTAGTGATGAGGCATAAACAATAACGGATAACGCCACACTGGGGTTAAAAAGAAAGGGAAAAGAAAATGCCTCAGGGTCAAAAAGTACGTAATTATAAATCCTAACTTCATCGTAATTCCTAACCGGAAATCGAAAGGAATTCCAACATCCCTGATATCTACAGAGTCGGCGCGTAAAACCAGACCGTCTGCACAAACGATTAGAATTCGGATCATTCATTAAATTTGTGAAGAACGTAATACGACTACGATCATGAGGAGCCTGGAGCCTATCTCGGCCGACCGTGGGTGAAAGTCGGGTGCACTCTGAACTGTTCACCAGTCCAGTGCAGGGCCAAAACACACACACACACACACACACACACACACACACACAGGGGCAATTTGGAACAACCTAATGTACATGTATTTATTTATTTATTTATTTTAGCGCGTACTGGATTACCCGGAGGAAACCCACCCAAGCGTGGGAAGCACAATGCAAACGCCATCATTGGGCCCAGGACCCGAACCCAGGACCATCTTGCTGTGAGGCGGAACTGATGAATATTAACTGAGCTTCCTCAAAATAGAACGAATGGAGTTAAATAATTTTAGCTAATTAAAAAAAATAAAAAATATATTATTAAAAAAGTTTTTTTTTAAACACCTCAGCCAATGATTTCTCTGTTTAAAGGAAATGCAGCTCACCTTAAGAGCTTTACTTGATGTTTAAATTGCAGGCGTTTGTGTCCAGACTGATTCTCTGCACTTTTATCTTTACACCGGAAACGCGGTACAAGCATCACATCACGTCACGACGGTGACTTCTGACATCCAACTGCTGAATAAACCGGAAAATTTGAGGAAATGTGTAACGTGCTGTACTTACTTTAAGAGTTAAGTATCTGGATTTTAATTGTTTTAAACATATTTCATTGAATCTAAATCTGTGTGGTGTTTGAACACGAAGAAAACGGACCACCGGAAATGGAGTAAAGCGGTCCACGGGTAAACAAAAGCAATCCGTGTGAGAACTAAACAATGCTTGTGATTGGAGGGGCATGAAGGGGTCTCTCTCACACACACACACACAGATGTTTTTATTAATATTGAGGTCCGTATTATAGTAAACAGAACCGCGCCACAACACGCGCGCGCTCGATCATCTCGGTGTCTCTGACGTCATTCAAACATGGCGCCGCTTTCACAGGGCGGAGGAGGAGAAGGGAGAGGGGAAGGAGAGAGGGGGAGGACATGGAGCCTGGAACCGCGAACAGCGCCAGAAAACACATACACACGGGTTCGACCGAATACGGGTGTGAAAAGAACGAAAGCGCCGAGGAAAACACGACGCCCGGTCACCGAAAACAACCGACCGGGGAGTTAGAGCGGACCCTGCACTCGGTCAGGGAGACCGCGGGCGGCGTGGGGAGGGAAGTACGGCGAGTTCTGGGACTTTCACTGGACAGACAGACGGAGAGAAGTGGGTTAGTAAAAGCTCCAGTCAGACTGCTGCTGCTCTTTGTTTCTGAGGGGGGGG
>JAQMYF010000007.1:3810048-3822697 GCA_030014195.1 Neosilurus mollespiculum
TAATAATTACGAGTTAATATTCTAATAAATATGAGTTTGTATTCAATGATTATGAGTTTATTGTAATAAATACGAGTGTATTCAATAATTACAAGTTTGGATTTAATAATTACAAGTTTATATTCTAATAAATACGAGTTTGTATTTTAATAAATACGAGTTTATATTCAATAATTATGAGTTTATATTCAATAATTACGAGTTTATATTCTAATAATTACAAGTTTGTAATCAATAATTACGAGTTTATATTCTAATAATTACGAGTTGGTATTCAATAATTACGAGTTTATATTCTAATAATTACGAGTTTGTATTCAATAATTACGAGTTTATATTCTAATAATTACGAGTTTGTATTCAATAATTACGGACCATTTTATGATGAGGTACTTTTACAACAATAAGAACATTTTATGAATTAATGTCTTTATAAAGGAATAATACAAAAAAAAAATTATTTAATAATTACAAGATACTGATAATTACGAGATGATAAATCACTCGTGAGATTCTACGTAACAACCGAGATATTAAATCATGATTATAAAATGTTAAGTCAGTAACAAGATACTGAGTTATAAATAAGATACAAAGTCTTAACTACAAGGGACTGATTTATAATTTACCATTGCTGTTGTTCGTAAAGAGTAGGCCATTGAGTTGCCGTCAGCGTGTTTCTGCTCTGCGATGGCCTGGCGAGCTGTCCATGGTGTACCCGCCCTAGCGCAGACTCGGCCAAGATGGGCGAGATGAATGATTTATAATTCAGGCCAAACAAGTCCAAAAAATGGAGAAGCCACCTTTAATTTACAGGAAGTAAAGTATGCTGTGTAAAATGTGCTGTAACCTCTTTGGTGCCAGACGGAACCCCCTCGGAGGTCTTATGGAGCTCACACCTTGATGGGTTCGAGCTGCTTTGGTGACACAAGTAGGACACAATAGGGGGCAGGTTGTTAGTAGGAGGTGGTTTCAATGTTCTGGCTGATCACAGTGTATATACATATCACTGAGGCTGATTGGTGTATTTTCTATCAGTCGTGGGTGCAGTAGGAACAGAACGTAATGTGTTTACGTGTTCCTTTTTAGTGCTTTAAACATTTATATCTGTATAATAACATTATATCTTACATTTGTATCTATGTAATTGCACTCCTACTAACTAAAATTGGTCAGGGGGCTGGGGTTAATGAAGGGGGCATAAAGTTCTGTGAATGTTCCGTGTCTAATCTTTAACCAGCATTTATCCCACTCAAGGGCAGAGGCTGGTGGAGGTGTGCTCCACCCACTTCTGATTACAGAGGGTTAACATTCTTAAACGTTGTGTACATTTAGAGCATTTGGGAAATGTCCTCATCCAGAGCGACTTACAGAAGTGCTTGAAAGTCTTTATCAGTGAGTATGTTCAGATACTGTTTCACTAGGACAGAGACTAAGTATACCGTCAGTCAGAACTCAGTGGGTCGGTCTTGCGTGCGTGTGTGTGTGTGTGTGTACCATAGTGCTATTCCAAGTACGTCCGAAAAAAGGTAGGTTTTCAACGATCGTGTGAAGACACCCAGTGACCCAGCTGTCTGGAGGAAGTTCATTCCACCACCTCGGTAACAGAACAGAGAGGAGTTTAGCTGCATGTTTTCCTTGTCCCTTGATAAAAGTTGGGACCAGTCCATCAGTGCTAGAGGATCTGAGAGAATGCGGTGCAGTGCAGCGGTGTGATAAGTGCTTTGAGGAAAGAGGGTGAAGGTCCGTTTTTGGCTTTGTAGGCTAACATTAATGTTTTGAATCTAATGCGAGCAGCTACAGGAAGCCAACGGAGAGATCGCAGCATTGGGGTGGTGTGCGAGAACTTGGGAACGTTGAAAACAGGCCATGCCGCTGCATTCTGGATCAGCTGCAGACGTCGAATGGCGCTCAAAAGCAGACCTGCCAGGACTGAGTTGCAGTAGTCAAGCCTTGAGATGACAAGGGACTGAACAAATATCTGAGTTTCCTCAGTGGAAAGCAATAGACGAATCTTTCAGATGTTAAAGAGGAGAGAAAGGCATGATAGAGAAAGATTAGCAATATGAGAGGAGATGTAGAGGAGTACCAAAGGGTGGATATTCTATGCCAATATGGGCCTTACATGATTTTAACCAGAAGATGGTGTTTTGAGACTTGTTTAACCAGTGAAATGACAATATTTTTATATCTTATATTAAAATATATTATTTTGTTTACAACTGAACAATAAGTGTGGAAGACCTTTAATAGTTGAGTACATTTAGGAGACTGGACATGTTACCTTTATGTAGGATACTTTCACTGAAGTATCATATTTAAATCATTTCTTTTAAAAATCAAACAGAAAGATCAGCAGGGTCCGTACGGTGTGTGAATTCTAGCTCGAACAGTCCCTCGTCCTCGGCTCCATCACTCCAATTTATAATTCGTTTCAGCTTGAGACGTGTGGCAGACGTTCTATTTTAATTTGTATATGTCTGATATGAAATTTTTTTTTTTTACAAATATTGCCGGCAAAAATTTCAGAAAGAGTGTATCAACATTTTTTTAGCTTAATTTAAACCTCCACAACCCGAGCAGGCAGTTTATCCTCTTTCATAAACAACCTGCGATTTTTTTTTTTGCCCTACGATTTTAATGGCGTTCCGACAGAAGGGACTGACGCAGCTGTGGGTGAGGTGGACTTGAAAGCTGTGTAGTTGCGTTCATATATAAGATACGCGTCATGGGGAAAATGGGTCAGGTCTGAAAATTAAATCGTGTGATGTTCATACGAAAGTGATACGATTGTTCAAAAGCAAAAAAAACCTCATACGAGATTCCTGTGTAACTCTGTTGACGTATGATCGCCGTACATAAGTTACGTGATGCATGTACACTCAACCTAACACTCAGAAAAATGTCGGGTTTAACGTAAAACAACCATACGACTATTGTAAGAAAACTGCATGACTGGAGCATCAGCTGATCCAAAATCGTAACACAAGCGTTGGATGTCGTAGGGAATCGCACAACAGACCAGAGAAATGGACCTGACGCTGTGACTCACCTACGAGAGAAAAAAAATTCGGAACATGTTGGGGTCTAAGATGACATTTCCGTCACACAACGAGCCAACAACTGTCTGAGAAAACTTTACTAAGAAAGCTTTACTGAGGCTCGAGGTGGACGTAGTACTCTGAACAATGTTTTAATGAGACTCATCAGGAGATTTACTCCCACCACCCCCCACACAGCTGGTTAAAAACAGTGACTGTGACAGAGAGACAACGCGACGATAAACACACTGTGATTTTAATGAAAGCTTCCATAAACATCATGAACGTAACAGCGAGTGCGTACTGACGGACGGAAAAATTTCCAGTGGGAAGTTTCCACAATGCAACCATCGGGAGAGAAAACAAACCCTCCTACATACTCACCGGGACCAAACGGTGGTGGGAGGGCTCGAAACTAGGACAGATGACTAACGTTGAACTGATTCCTCTCCGGCTCCAGCATGCAGTAGCATTAAAGATAAAAGGGAATGATCCAGTGTTACATCACGTTCATCAGCTGCTTTAACGGCTTTCATGAAGAAAACATGGGTAAATTTATACCAATAATACACACAGTTAAAACCGCAACCACCAAGAACCGGCAAATACGGAGCAGCAGGAAGCGATACGCGGTATACACACAGCGATATCAGCACAAAATGAGCCCAGTGCAGCAAAAGTTCATTCTGAGATGAGGAGATTTGAAAAGAGAGTGTCAAAACATTCCAAACCCCCCACAACGTTTCCTTATTTTAACCATCCGGTCTCATTTTGTGGCAACATGCTGAATACATAATTCAATAAATCGTCATGACATCAGCAGCTCCGCACATTCTTCAACCAGTGTCACAAAGCATTGTTTAAAAATAAATAAATATACAGATGTGATCCTCAACATGGAAAAAAAATGTAACCACACTTCACACGTGCACCTTCCGGCATCACCAGGCGGGTATCTGAAACCCAAACACCGGATCACATCCCCTGCAGTATGTAGTAAGTTCATAACCACTAATTTAACCTTGCTGTGGGACTCGTGCAGCGCTTCTCAGCCCACGGAGTTCATTATCATCAGTTTACAAAGTGTGTGTGTGTGTGTGTGTGTGTTTTGCTTTGCAACCCCAAAACAGAGTGAAACTTATGAAACATGTGCTCTCACGTGCATCAGCCCAGAGAGACTTTCCCAAAACATTTTACACGTACTTTAAAATGGGCTCAAAAAAAAAAAAAAAAAAAAAAACAACAAAAAAAAAACAGCTGGTTGTTTAAGTGGTTACATTTTTGTCCCCATGAGGACAGGAGACGGCAGCAAATTACACGTTATTGCTTTTTCAACTTCCAGTGTTTTCAGATAAATATCAAAGTCTGTTGATGTATTAATTCAACACAACTCGAGTTAATACTGACTGGCAAAATAAAAGTCCCCCGTAACGCTCTTTATAGAATCGTGCTTGATATCGCTGGAATGTTATTTACTAACACAGGTTTTACTCAGTCAGTCCAGGTGATCCAGTGATCAGTCCAGGTGATCCGGTGATCGGTCCAGGTGAATCCGGTCTGTTGTGTTCTCGGGGGAATGCCAGAAAACATAAATATCCAGCTGTGGGGAAATTCCTCACCAAAATAATAAGCAGGATATTCTTTTTTTCGTTCACTGCTTTAATGCATGTATGATCTCACTTCAGACTCAGAAGCAATAAACTCCTCTGAAGATTTTAGTTAATACTAAATTAGCCGCTAGCCGAAGCCATTAGCATGATACGTTCCATTGAATTCCTTTCCTGAAAACTCGCGCGAGGTCGTTCTCGCGCTGACCTCTTTTCCAAGGGACGAAGGCAGGAAAGCGTCCAACAACAAACTCGGAACAACTAATGAACCGCAGATTCCCCACGGCTTCGGGAGCAACTGTTTAAACACCAGGGGGGTCATCTGAAGCGGGTTGGTTTCGTTCTCCCAGGATGAAGCAGCAGCAGCAGAGGCAGAAGGATCAGGAGGCTGAGGTGGACACGGAGAAAGAGCGCTTCGGAGCGGCTATAACTCCACCCCTTTAGTGAGGGAGGTCTCTAGAGTTATGCGGAAGTCGTGAAGAGACTGAAGAACGTTGATGAGGAAACTGACAGCCAGGTTGTCACGCAGCAGCGCTGTTTCCTCATACATACGCAGGACGATGGGACACTCGAGCAGCAGGGGGAGCCAGTGAGGCAGCAATCGGTCTCTGTACACAGATAGAGAGGCAACAGGTGTAAATATTATAGAACCTTAATAAAGAGTGTGTGTGTGTGTGTGTGTGTGTGTGTGTGTGTGTTCGGGGGGTGCCCCTACCTTGCCCCAAGGCAGATCAGAAGCTGGAATTTGCCGTCTTTGCCCAAGTTGCGTGAGGTATTGTTGATAGCGTTGGCATAGCGACAAAGAGAGTTGCAGCTCGAACCAATGGGACGCTGCAGATCACCCATCTGATCCGAACTCTCCATATACACCACCGTCCTCTCTGTTCAACCATCACCCGCACACAGGTAAGCGCGTCCATACATCACATGGGTAAACATGTATTTATATTCAGAATTTATTTTATACATGCCCTACACTGGAAACATCACAATCTGATTCACTATTTCGGGATAATTAACCATTATGTGCCGAAGGCGAGGTGAAAGTCGCCGAGTCGAGGAGACTATTTGAGGCAGTGATGTCCAGAGCCTGATGCACAGAAGTGTTTTAGTATATACTACATGTGAACATAAAACACCCCCAAAATAAATCAAATGCTTATAAGGCTTTTTTTATTGTTATTTTTTTACATATTGTAACCATGACAGAGGCGGGTCAGGTGAGCTCTGCAAGTACAGGGAAACACCAAGGGGGTGAATATTTTGGGATCCACTGTAACTGATTACTCCCCACCTCCCAATCTCAGAATAAAACATACAAATACAGCAATCAAAGGCTCATAAGTGGGTCATGTTTCTGATTGGGTTTGATATTTCAGACACTGATTTGTGTGTACTGTGGATGAACTGCAATTCATCACATTATAACTACAGCGGTAATAAAAAAGCCTTAATGGAAATGAAAATGGAAAATTAAACATTCTTTCTGTAACCTGAGATAATTATGTTGAAGAGATCCTCGTTCAATTTCCTCCGAGTGAACACGGCAGTCAAACTAAAGCTACAAGCTGGCAGACATGGAATTCAAACCAGGCAGTAATAAGCTTCCGGACGGCACGGTGGCGTACTGGTTAGCCCGTCCGCCTCACAGCAAGAAGGTCTTGGGTTTGCTTCCCAGGCTTGGGGGTTTCTGTGTGCAGGTTGCATGTTCGCCTTGTGACTGCGTGGGTTTCCTCCGGGAACTCCGGTTTCCTCCCACAGCCTAAAGACATGCACTTTAAGCTAATCGGCTGTTTCAAATTGCCCCTAGATGTGAGTGTGAATGGTTATGTGCATGCTGGCTTGTGATGGTCTGCCGAGCTGGTCAGGGTGTACCCCACCTTCGTCCCAGCAACCCTAGTAGGATTAAGCCGTTCGGCAAATGGCGAGAATGAACAATAAGCGTCCACCTCAATGAACACAGCAGCAGTAACGAAGAAATACTTTTCAGCTGGTGATTTACGTTAGAAAAGCTATTCGAAGTTAAATTTAAAGACAGACTCACCTATAAAGTCCCACAGAAAGATGCTTTTCTGGAAGAGGCGAGCTGTGCGGAACCCGTGGTAGAAGAACTGCTCCAGAGTTCCCACGAGGCCACCCTCTCCACACAGCAGAAGCGTCAGACTTCCTCTCTAAGCGCAACGACAGAGACGATGAGTCCGAGAGATCTTTACTAAACATCGCTAACTCAGACTCATGTGCACACGTACCTCCTTCTCTGGTTTGTGAAAATGTTTCACGATGTTGTTAACTGCTTCACTGATTGCTTCCTGTATCTGATCCGTCGTTGGCTCTAAAACAAGAGACACAGAGTTTTTTTAAGGGAGAAAAAAAAGGAGGGATCGTTTGTACACAACATCCCAGAGCGAGATGAAAACTCACTGCTGCCTCGGCCAGTGATGGAACTGATGCTGATTCGACGGATTTGTGAAGGCGAGCGCTGAGGGGGTGGGGTCTTAGAACCTCGCCCCACCTCCTCCTCGTTACATGGAACCACCAACTCGCCAATCAGGATTCGCTCAAGACTGCCGTCGTCTACGCCCTTCCCCAGCCATCGACCACAAGGGAACCTGAGACAGACATCAGTATAGAAGGGAAAGTATAAGTTTTGTACAGTGCAGAGGCAACTTAAAAAGTTCAAACCTTCCACTTTAATTTTAGGAATTTTTAAAAATATGGCAAGGGCACTTTTGCATGTTCTCCCTATCCTTGCATGGGTTTCCTCTGGGTACTCTGGTTTCCTCCCATAGTCCAAATACATGCACATTAGGCCAGTTGGCTGTTCAAATTACCCCTAGGTGTGACGGAGTGTGAATGGTTGTGTGTGATGGCCAGCAATGGACTGGTTAGCCCTTATCCAGAGTCGGCTGTGATAGGCTCCAGTCTCCGCACGACTCTAGAAGGATTAAGCTGTTCCGCAAATGAATCAATTAATGTTTAAGAATCACAATCATTTTACAACCAAGTCGTCGCAACCCCCCAAACCCTCCTGTTCACTTCAGTGTAACTGACAAGCTAATAATTATAAATCTAAACATCGCTTTTAATCCCATATGCCAAGTTTCCTTCCTGCCTTTCCTGTCCTTATCCCCAGGTTTTAACTCTACTCTCCTTCAGCTGGCTGTTTGTTTGTGGATCTTTCTGATTTGGGTTTTGTTTTCAGTAAGTGAAAAGCCGCTCGGTTGAGCTGACTGACTCGGCCATTCCAGAACATTCCACTTCTTTGCCTTCAGAAGCTCTTGGGTTTTTCAGAAGCTCTTAAGTTTCTGGATCATGATCCATCTATACTGTCAAGTGCCTTTCTATCGGTTATGCAGCATCTGACTGAAGCTGAGCAGAAAGTATAGCTCCATACCCTTTGGAATTCATCCTGATTCTTCTATCAGGGGGCAAATCAATAAATACCAGTGACCAGTTCCACTGGAAGCCATACATGCCTGTGTCCACCATGTTTGACAGATAAAGACCTATGCTTTGGATCAGGAGTCCTTTCTTTCCCTCGTTTTCCAGAGCTGGGGCGCAGAGAGTGGTCTTGACACGAATGCATGTTGTGAATGAGGTTTTTCTTCACCGTGGAACGTATTCTGTGATTATACAGTTTAGTTGTCTTCTGTGGTCTCCCAGGTCTTTTAAAGAATGTACCAGATTGTTGATGTAGCCAAGCTCTCAATAGAAATTCCCATAAACCCCTGCCAAATTCTACACTTGGGGAATCAATCCCAGACATTTTACTCCTTACTTTGACATGAACTAATGAAGAAACAGATCACACCCGTCATGTTTATCACTTAACTGTTCTGTTACTTTAGTAATTTATATCTGAAATGATCGACTTCTTTCACATCGTGATACCTTCAGCTCAGGTCAACTGTTTCGATGCCCAAATTCAACATTACGAAATTGTGTTGCTGTCCAAATACTTATGGATGTTTGTTTTGTCTGTTTATTTAAATATGATGAGTGCTTCATAAAAGTGCGGGACTCACTTGTACGTGTGTCCTGTAATCTCGTTGCGAACCATCACACAGTCCACCAGCCACTTGGCCAGAAGTCCAGCATTATCGTGGCCCAGTTGCACCGTGGTCAGCTTCCCCAGGTTCTGACACTGCAAGAACAATTTACCAAGCGTTAACGTGGACAGACTGTGTACGGACAGCGACGGAACGAAGAAGCCATTACACCCATAATGAACAGTCCAAGTGCCACAGAGCAGCACCGTACACCACAGAAGAATCATGCAGCACTCAAAAACTACTCATCTACCCAACTCATACTCAGAAACCCCCAGTGCCCCAGTACACTACACACATACAGCATGAGGAAGGACTTAATGTCATTTTCATGTAAATTATCCTGAACATCTGGATGGAACTGAGTGGATGGAAGGATGAAGGCGCCTGAAGAACGGCGTAAAGCAAATAATACTGAGGATTAATTTCTCTGAAAAGCAGCTGCATGAAAATGACAATGTCGAATTCTACAGGAGTATCCAGAAAGAGTCAGTGATGGAGTGAAGAAAAAGGGGAAGAGAGGGGGAGAGAGGGAGAAATGGAACAAGAAAGAGAGAGAGGGGGAGGGATAGAACGAGAGAGAGAGTGAGAGAGAGAGACAGAGAGAGAGAGGGATAGAACGAGAGAGGGAGAGGGAAGGCATAGAACGAGAGAGAGAGGGATAGAAGGAGAGATAGAGGAAGAGAGAGCCATGGTAAAATGTGCTCCTGACCTTGAAGGGGATGGAGAGGTGCGTTTGAGCCCTAAAGGCAGACTGGAGAAAGAAACACGATGGGTTAGGACATGAAACACGACCGACTGACGGAGGGGGGAGGAGCAGCGAGTGGCACTGCTGGTGGCGTCCCCAGTGATGTAAGGAAGCCTCTCATCAGTAGGTGTTTTTAAACATACAGTACAGTACACACTCAAATGAAGTTCCCATAGAAACCTATGAACCACGATACTGATTCATACGGGTTACCGCAGCCTACGGCGTTTCATCCAAACAAAGAATACAAGCTGCCAAAATATCCAATCAGCTGTGATGTCATTTTTAAATCCATGTACTGCAGAAGCACAAATCCGCAAGAACAGCTGGTCGTACTGAATAATCATATTGAACACGGGCTGGGCGACATCACCTAGAAACCACATCGCAATATTTCCTGAGATTTTCACGATAACTGTGTTTATCCTGATATATTAGGGATAAGGACCGGACTAACAGAACAGGGAGACTATAAGTAATATATACCATTTCCGGGTAAACGGGGCGCTCACACACACTTGTGCACACCTGTGGTCCATTTTGGACTTGTTGTCATGGACACCTGTCATAACCACAGATTGTTTGTTTGTTTGCTTATTTATTTGTTTGTTTGTTTCCTCTAATTTCCAATTCCCACCCGTCAAGTATTGCCTTCCTCTCACATGACCAAAACCAACCAGGGAGGGGAGTAAGCATGCCCGTGACCCCATCTTTACGAACTGCTTTGCATGCGTATTCAAACTAGTCAATTCCTCAAAATAAAATAAAACCACTTTCACACTTTTATAACTAAATTTAAATAAAATCGCGCAGCACTGTGGCGTAGTGTTTAGCACGTCCGCCTCACAGGAAGAAGGTCCTGGGTTTGCCCGTAGGTGTGAGTGTGAGTGGTTGTGTGTGCGTTGTCCCTGCGGTGGTCTGGCGAGCAGTTCAGGGTGTACCACGCCATCGCCCGGAGTCGTCTGAGATAGGCGCCCGCCTCCCCATGACCCTAATGGGATTAAGTGGCTCAGCAAATGAGTGAGTAGAATAAAATTTAATTCTCTGCCATGCAGTGTTTCTGTTCACATACATTTTCTATGGAAAAAGCGCTGATGTAAGCATGTCCAGTTCATTAATTACATAAAATGATACCCATCAGTATTAAAGTTCAGTAAGTAGTAAAACAAATGCAGGTTTATACCAGTTCAGCTGCCTATAAATAACAGGAAATATTTATTTTTTAACTATTTTTTATTTTATGACGTCGATTCGGTTCCTGTCTGTAATCTGAGTCCCGAACGTCGCTGGTATTTGATAAGCAGCTCTGAAATCTGTCCGAGTTACAAACGAGGGATAAAAATAATTCCGTTTTACTTTAATGCTTTTAACTCAGACCCACAGCACAGACCCATCACCACGGTAACCGTTGCCATGAAAGTGGCAGCGCTGATGTCAGGACACTTACATCGAACGTCATCTCCAGAACATTCTTCGGTATCTGCATAACGCCAGAGTCGCCCAGTTCCCCCGACACGCACACCCAGGGGTTCGATGTGGTCATGGCATTGCTCAGCTTCTTGATCGGGATGATGACGGCGCGGTACGGGATCACTGAAGGGACAAACACAAGTACAGATTTAGTGTAAAGGAAAATACTATCATCACACACATAACAACAGTTCATTATATAACACGAAGAATGAAAATAACACGAAACTTCTTACTAACGGATGCAGTAAAGTTGTTTTTATATCAGTAGTTTAATAAGTGGAACACTGTAGAGCAAGCTGATCACCACCGAAACAAACCCCTTCCGAGTGATACTAGACGTCTCCTGACCCCCGTCAGGATTTATTTCCCCCTTTGTTTCCTCCCGTAATTCATTTGTAGCCAATTCCCACCCACCGTACTTCCTCCCTATCACATTCGACCACCACATACGACCGGGAAGGGGCGTAAACAAGAACAATGGAGTGTGTTGTAAGGTGTGTTGTGTGCACGCACTGATGGTGGTGAAGACGCTGGTGAAGCAGAAATAGTCCACTGTGTTCAGACTCAGCAAATGGAAAAGAAACTGCTCCTTCTCTTCCTCACACCTCAGGAAGGCATAGCGCTTATACAGCTTCCTGTGGACATGATAGAGAACAGAGCAAAGTCTAAGAGACATTTATACACAAACACCCTTTCGAATCAGCACAGGAAATAAAGAGACGTGAAGAACCCAGCAATTAGAACTTCACAGTGACGAGAGGCAATCACATCACGTGTCTACACACGTTTCTGGCTAACATTTCAGGAACAAGGTGTCTGTGTAGTAATACGAGAGAGAGTGTGTGTGTGTGTGTGTGTGTCTATGAATGGGTGTGTGCACGTATATGTATGTGTGTGTCTGTGTGTGCAGGTAACAGAGAGGCAATAATTTCCCTTGTGGGATTAATACAGTATAGCAAAATCAAAAATATATATAAAAATTTAAAAATTTTTATATATATGCACACACACACACACACACACACACACACACACGTTTTGCCTCCCTGACAAAGTTGTGGTGACATGTTTTCACTCCACAAATAAACCGTGGAGGAACGCAAGCACGGAAGAGGGCAGCCTGCATGCCAAGCCTCAAGGGACCAGCATCCCTTGGTGGCGGAACCTTTTTACCTGCTATGGACCCAAAAATCATCTAAAATAAGGTTATGCACCTTCAGTGTGATAATGAACCAGCTATCACACTTGACAGCTCCGAGGTGAAACCTGCTCATACATTTACATATCTTGAAGGCAACCTGAGTGACGACTCGGAAATCACATGGATTTCTCGACTCAGAGATCCAGCGCCAGGTTTCCAGAGGAGCAGCAGCCTTCAGTGCGCTATATGCGAGGTGTTTGAGAGGAGAGGTATTACACTATCCACCAAGCTAAGTGTACAAGGCTATTGTCTTGCCTTCCCTTCTTTATGGATCAGAAACATGGCCTACACTGGCGCATCACATCCGCCGTCTTGAAGAGATCCTTGAGACAAATCCTGAACGTCAAATGGTGGCACCATGTAACTAACCAAGAGGTTCTAGAGCGTGCTGGCATTTACCATTAAAACCATGCATGCCACCGTGGCAATAGGCTCCTCTGGCTCGGACGTGTCTCAAGAATGGACGACTCTAGGATACCAAAGAAGCTCTTGTTTGGGGAGCTATTACACGGCAGGACTTAGTTGCTTTC
>JAQMYF010000007.1:3877329-3887643 GCA_030014195.1 Neosilurus mollespiculum
CTGTTCTCTCCTCTCCTCACTCTGTTCTCTCCTCTCCTCACTCTGTTCTCTCCTCTCCTCACTCTGTTCTCTCCTCACTCTGTTCTCTCCTCACTCTGTTCTCTCCTCTCCTCTCTCTCCTCTCTCTGTTCTCTCCTCTCTTCACTCACTCTGTTCTCTCCTCTCTCTCCTCTCCTCACTCTGTCCTCTCCTCTTCTCACTCTGTTCTCTCCTCTCCTCACTCTCTCTCTCCTCACTCTGTTCTCTCCTCTCCTCCTCTGCTCTCCTCAACTCTATTCTCTCCTCCATTGTTTTATCTGCTCTCTCCTTTGCTTTCTCCTGTCCTCTTCTCTGCTCTCTCCTCTCCTGTGCTCTTTTTTCTTTGTCTCTCCTCCCTCCCCTGCTCTCTTGCCTTTCCTGTCCTTTTCGATCTCTTCTCCTGTGCTCTTCCCTACTTTCTGTCCTCTATATTCCCCTCCTCCTTTTCCTCTGATCTCTCCCCTCTTGTCCTTTGGTCCCTGGTCTGCTCTTCCCTCCTCTCCTCTCCTCTCCTCCATGCTCCAGCTATTAACACTGCATGGGATCCCAAAGCTCTTGAAGCTCTTGGACTCAGACTTCGATGAGGTGCAGCAGGCTGCAGCCTCTGCCTTGAGAAATGTCATCTACGAGGACAACGAAAACAAGATGGAAGTGAAAGACCATGAAGGCATCAAGGTGATCCTGCGCCTTCTTAAGACAAACCGTGATCTTGAAACCCGGCGACAGCTTGCAGGTTGGTAACAGTCCCGAGTTCCTTTAGTAATCCAGACAGATTCATAAGTACACTGCACTCTTACCCTGTGGTGTTGTGTCACGGAGTTGTGTCCAAGTGCCGTGTCCTATTGTCGTGTTATGGAGCTGCATTATGGAGTTGTGTTATGGTGTCATGTTACGATGTTGTGGTGTTGTTACTGTGATGTGTTATGGTGTTGTATTATGCTGTTGTGTCATGGTGTTGTGTTATGATGTTGTATTATGGAGTTGCATTATGGTGTCGTGTTGTGGTGTTGTTACTGTTTTGTTGTATGATGTCGTGTTATGGCGTTGTTATATGGTGTTGTGTTATAATGTCATGTTACGATGTTGTGGTGTTGTGTTACTGTGATGTATTATGATGTCATGTTATGGTGTTGTGTTATGATGTTGTATTATGGAGTTGCATTATGGTGTCGTGTTGCGGTGTTGTGTTACTGTTTTGTTGTATGATGTCGTGTTATGGCGTTGTTATATGGTGTTGTGTTATAATGTCGTGTTACGATGTTGTGGTGTTGTGTTACTGTGATGTATTATGATGTCATGTTATGGTGTTGTATTATGCTGTTGTGTTATGATGTTGCATTATGGTGTCGTGTTGCGGTGTTGTGTTACTGTTTTGTTGTATGATGTTGTGTTATGGCGTTGTTATATGGTGTTGTGTTGCGATGTCGTGTTACGATGTTGTGTTACTGTGTTGTAGTATAAAGTCATGTTATGGTGTTGTATTATGCTGTTGTGTCATGGTGTTGTATTATGGAGTTGCATTACGGTGTCGTGTTACAATGTTGTGTTGTATGGTGTCGTGTTACAGTGTCATGTTACGGTGTTATGGTGTTGTTACTGTGTTGTAGTATGATGTCATGTTATGGTGTTGTGATATGGTGTTGTGTTGCGATGTTGTGGTGTTGTGTTACTGTGTTGTAGTATGATGTTGCGATATGGTGTCGTGTTACGATGTTGTGGTGTTGTGTTACTGTTTTGTTGTATGATGTCGTGTTATGGCGTTATTATATGGTGTCGTGTTACGGTGTCGTGTTACGATGTTGTGGTGTTGTGTTACTGTTTTGTTGTATGATGTCGTGTTATGGTGTTGTGTTACGGTGTCGTGTTCGATGTTGTGGTGTTGTGTTTCTGTGTTGTAATATGATGTCGTGTTATGGCGTTGTGATACGGTGTCGTGTTACGATGTTGTGGTGTTGTATTATGGTGTTGTGTAACACTGTTTTACTATGGTGTTTACTACAGTAGTGTTAGTCAGTAACCCGGAGTTGTTGTGGTTGATCTGCGGCAGGACGATCTCACACTCACTGACCAGGTTGATAGAATTCCCTGTACATCTGCTTATTCATGCAGTTATCTAAACCTCCATCACGCTGCTGCCTCACCATTGACTAAATGGGTAACTGTGTGAATACGTAGGTGTAAAGGTGTTCCTATTAAAGTGGCGGGTGTGTATGTAGCTATATAATGCATGAAGTACTTTGGACTTTATATGTCTGTAAATACTGTGAGTCAGCTTGGAAATCTTAGAAGCTTAAATCTGACCCCTCAAAATCCAGGGAACATTCACTCCAGAACTCCTCCCAGAACGCCCTTGCCGAGCCCGGGACTCGAACCCGGGACCTTCCTGCCATGCTGCCTTTTTATCTCTTACTGCTCTTTTTGCCCTAATGGAGTCATTTCCTCTTTCTTAAAGCAGGATGAGGGATAACATGCTTCTTTTAAGATCCATGAAGCCATCACTGTTTTGAACAGGATAGCCAGTAGTGATGAGGGGACATCTGTGATTGGCAAACTTACCAGCTAAGACAGAGTTTTGTGGTGCTGCTTGCTGTGGCACTGTTAGGACTCTAATAATTTTCCTGCGACAGCAAGAATCAGAACAATGAATCCTCCCTTTAGTTCGACTTCAAGGTCTGTGGAAGCAGCTTGACTTGATTCAAATTCTAATGTAATGATGTCAATTGTTTCCGGTTGTGTTTTTTGCGGAATAGATTTGCATTCCGAGCGAGAATTTGCATTTGAAGTCTCATACACAGTGTAAAATGCTTTTTCAGTATTTTTCCACTAATGTGAAAGAGTACTAGTGTAACAGTTTATCATCACCAGCACTAGTGCATCCAGAATGAAATGAATCGAGCACAAGGTTCCCATGGTTACGCCTGGACGTACGTTATAGGACTTTTTCTTATCAATGGGGTTCCACTCATGTGCGAGATGGCGGGAAGCAAGTTGCATGTAGGAAATATGCAGATTTTTTTAGACGGTGCACAGAACGCTAGTAGACGAAATTCCAGCCGGCTTAATTTGAAAGCCCTGAGAGTGTTAACTCCAGTACATGTTTCATCACAACGGTAAATTAAATCTTAAACAACTGTCCTGTACATTCTGTTTATCTTTTTTAATGTAACTTAGAACGGGTAAAAAGTGATCATTTTATTGTTAAATAAGAAATGAATCCCAAGCTCCTCCAGTCCTGTCGGGTTAATTCCTTATGTGCATGCGCACTATCACGGCTATTCACAGTTTAGATTTCTGATTTTGGAAGTGGATGCTTTGGGTAAACAAACTTGTGAGTGTCTTTTAACATATTATGAACTTGATTCTTGACTAGATCTACCGGTAAGGCATCGTAACAATAAAAATTCTTTCCTGTGATTATACTATACAATAACTTGTTCGCAATCCTCCCTTCGGCTCGGCAGACAAGTGCAGGGAAAAATGCGTGGCAGAAATTCAGCAAGTCACGTGGTGTTGTTTGCTTACTTTCACTCTTAGCAGTTTTCTCTTAACAAGCTGAGCCTAATTACTTGAAGTTACCATGATTTAGAGAATAGATAAGATCTAGATTACCATCCTGCATAATTTATGGTGCATTTTTATTGATGTCAGGATTAGGAAGTGGGTTTCCCAATTCCCTGCCCTTACTTTTCACTGTTTAACTGTTTTACTAAGATCTATTATTTTTTTAGGTCCACATACTTACCCTCTTCTACTTTCCTATTATTTTATTTTTTTATTTGACATATATTATATACAGGGCTTTCAAATTAAGCACCACTTTTACTTTCATTTTCAAAAAAATTAAATCCGCATATTCCTTACACGCACCGTGCCTCCCGCCATCTTGCACATGTGTTATATTAAAAATATATTTCATCACTCGGTCATCAGGATGATTATTACGATGCATTATGATTCATGATAGAGTGCAGGAAAGGAGGAAGAGCGTAGTGAAGCTTAACAGACCTTAACGCGCCATCGTAGGGGATCTTGATGAACTTGATGAACTTCCTTTCCTGGATGTGAGCAACCTCCTTTTTATACCCCAGTCATGCTCATAAATTGCGGAGCCATGTGCTTTTTTTAAATTGCGGAGATCGAGGACATCGTGCCCCAATGTAAACCGAGAGTTAAAAAGAAAAATGTGCATTGTGGATGTCTCTGCTCTAAATGGGAGAAAAGGAGAATATGGAAATATATTTAGGCTGTGCAGTAATCTATTCAGTTTACTCGCTAATCTGCTGTATTTTTTTTTTTTTATTTACTTTTTCTGGAATCACTAATTCAACTCGGATTTCCCACATAATCTCTCCACTGATATAAAGCGGGATTTTTCCTTATCAGCGTGAGTTGGAAAGCTGATCTAGTCTTTTACACACGTCCAAAATTAATTATAAATCAATTATTTTGATAAATTTAATTATTATAATCCTCTTCAAGATAATTATGTTCCGATCTGACATGGAATGAACGCATCCTGGAGAGAAACATGTGTATATTATTATTATTATTATTGTTAATAAATAAATTAGTATAATGATAATAATAATCACTATTACTATAATTATTATATTATTATAACGATTGTTATATAGATATAGTTAGATATTTGTTTGACATTATTTCTTTATTAAAGTATAACTTTTTTGGATTATTCCCTCGTGAATAAATCAGGTTATTTTTGGAAATATATTCACTGTATTTTGTTATCATTTATTATGCGTCACTTGTGAAGTGTGGTCAGACCCCAAGCTAAAAAATGGTATATAATTCACCCATATTGGATCTACTGTAAAATTCACTAAAATTGGCCCTAACAAGTAAGCCTCTTGTTCCTCTGTCTTCCGCCGTACTCTATGAGCCCCACTTTAGTAATGAACCTGCTTTTGCCTTTTTCCTAAATGTGCCAGCTAGTGTTAATGAATCAGTGACCAACTGCTACACAATTTACATCCCAAACATTCTAACTCAGTACGAAAGCATGAATACTGAACATAGCACGAAGGGTGTCGTAAAACTTATATGTACAGAAAGACAAATGTAAGCGGTGCTGTACATGAAATGTCTGTCTTGAGTTTTTGGGGTGAAAATGGCTGAATCTTCTGGTTAGAATCTTCCGGAACCCTCGAGAGCCGTGGGGATGTAGAGACTCTACATACAAACTTTTATTTATTAACTTTTTTTTATTTTATTTTACTTGACAAATAAAATACCACTGTGCCTCCTAATACTAATGTATCCAACCCAAATAAATAGAACCAATTCAAACAAAATATGGATAGGGTCTCTCGGTTTAGCTCACATGACAGTCTGGGACACCCTCATTGGACACGCTTGGGTGAAGACGTAATGCTGTAAATGGTGAAGCGCATTTTTAATTTTAAGCTACGTGCTAGCTCGGCTAACTAACCTTTACTTTCTAATCTCTAAAACGTCCCGTTAGTACAAACTTCACCGGAGATCAGCACCCCTTTTCTCACTCAAGATTCACGGACATTGGCCCAGCGCATGCACAATAGTGCTCATACATTCGTCCATAGTAGTGTCCCAGACCCAGCACATGCGCAGTAGTGTCTTATTTTGATTTGCAGATATTTTTTTCACAATGATTGCCATTACTTGCACTAAAATGAATATATATCATTGATTATAAAAATAATTATTAGAATTTGTTGACTGTAGCCCTTCAGTGCTTCTGTTATTCCAAAAACCCAGTTTGGACGCAGACCTGTATTTTCCTGTATTCCCAGTTTACAGGGAAAACTTTTCACTACCAGTATGGCGGACGCTCTGACGTATTGTGTCTATGAGGCAGCAAAGCGAATGCAATTCTCTGTGTTTATTTAATTCACTTACTCATTTTCCAAACTGCTTAATCCTCACGGGGGCTGGATGCCGATACTGGGTGAAGGCGGGGTACACCATGAACAGCTCACTGGACCATCACAAGACCAACACACACACACACAAATATTCCCATTTCCACGCCCAGCAGCTATTTGGAACAGCCAGTTAGCCTAATGTGCATGTTTTTTAGACTGTGGGATGAAACCGGAGTACCTGTTGGAAACCCATGCAGAAACACCCTTGCCGAGCCTGGGACGCGAACCCAGGACCTTCTTGCTGTGAGGCGGAGGTGATAATTACTACACCACAGACGCAGACACGCGTGTCTGGGCGAGCTTTTGAGTGACTGTTAAGTGAATTTGGCTCTAGTTGTTTAATACTTTCTGAAGAGACACTCCGACGCACTTGAAAGTTACACTTGGTGGTCATCTCACTGAAGAATTCCATTCACACAATCAACTTTAGTACCAAGAAAAACGGTAAACAGCAATTCATCCGAGTCGAAGTGCTTTTTTAGTACCACGGCTGTCCACACGTGTGTTGGCAAGAAAAGAAACTACTGTTACCCCACCCTCCCTGGTCCCCTTCCACCCCTCCTCCCCGTGTCAGTCAGAGACATAGGAGGTGAGAGCGGAGAGAAAGTGAGCTGCAGCGGATAGAGGAAAACACTGCGTGGTGTTTACTGCTGTAAATAAGCACACGTTAATTACGGTGATTAATCATGATCAGGGAATGATTGTGGTTATATGCATTAATCGTCCGATGTGGTGATTTGCTGACTCTTGCGACAGGCCTAGAGCATTTTTCAGGAGTATTTTAATACACGGATTCCAGAGAGATTTATGAGCTTATGGAGATGAAGACTTGTTTGATTTGAAGCTTGTATTTAATAATTGTTTGTTTTCCCCCCAGGGTTGCTGTGGAACTTGTCTTCTCACGACATGTTGAAGGAGCAGCTTGGCAGAGAAGCTGTAAAACCCCTCACCGACACCGTCCTGGTGCCCTGCTCAGGGATCACAGACGGCGAGGATCCCAAACTGGAGCTACTGGCAGATCCTGAGGTCTTCCTTAATGCTACCGGCTGCCTGAGGTGTGTGTGTGTGTGTGTGTGTGTGTGTGTGTGTGTGTTTGTGAGAGACTAAACATGAGTCATGACAGAAAAAGCTGCAGTTGTGAGTACTGATGATGTTTATGATTTGTTTGTTTGTGTCTCACACACATTCCATTCCTAGAAACGTAAGTTCCTCCGGACCGAACGCTCGTAAGGCCATGAGAGACTGCGACGGCCTGATCGACTGCCTCGTTTATTACATCCGTGGAACTATCGCAGATCATAAACCTGACGATCAGGTATTATTCAAACTCCACCAACGATTATTTCAAGTCCAAACATTTCCCGGTTGAGGTCGTGTGTGTTAGTGTGTGTACAGTAAACCTGAGGAATAAGGGTTTGTTCATGTGTGCTGGTTCTCTTTGAGTTCTCACTCCTTCTTCCATCTCTGTGGAACGTTTTATTTTATGTGTGAGGTTAATTTTTTTTTTTTTGTCCTCTTTAGGCTTTAGAAAATTGCGTGTGCGTCTTGCATAACCTCACCTATCAGTTCGAGTGCGAGGTGCCTGAAACGATCATGCCAGTGGTGCAGGAGTGCAGGAGTGCTGCCGCCACCAAGACCCAGAGACCCGGCTGCTTGGCAATGAAAAATGCCAAACTGTCAGAGACAGACAACGTTAGTCATTTTCTTTCTTTACACTTTTCAACTTGTGTAGGAAAAACCTAAAGCTTGGTGTCCTTTATTTCAATAAATACAGTGTGTAAAGAATCACTCCCTCCATGTTCACATTTTTATATTAAATTTTTACTCAATACAACTTATAAAATAGCTAGGAGGCTGGAGCCTATCTCAGCCAACTCTGAATGAAAGCATAGTACACTGTGAACAGCTCGCCAGCCCAAAAAAGGAGAGCCGACACAAACACCACCATTCACACTCACACCCAGGGGCAATTTGGGGTGCTCATTTGGTCTAATGTGCATTTTTTTGACTGTGGGGGGGAAATCAGAGTACTTGGAGAAAAGCCATACAAGCGCATGGAGACCATGTAAACACCACACAGATACCACGCCCTCACCGAGCCCGCGATAATAGCAACAAATAAGAATTACTGAGAGGGTTAAAGGAGCAACCCCCCCCCCTCCAAAAAATACTTCAATCAGGTGTAATCAATCACCTTCACCATTGCACCGCATGCTAACTCAATCAAGCAATTAACGGTTATTTATAAAGCATTTTAGAAAAGAGAAATTAAACATAAAAAAACTAAATTAAAAGACAAGAATCAAACATTAAGATCAAAATAAAATCGACATCAAGTCAAGAAAAATGTCACAGCGTTACTGGGTATAAAAAGCTATTCTAAATCACTACGTTTAAGGCTTGGATTTAAAAAGCGATGGGTAAGAGAGAGAGTGGCTGTCGGGGGGTAGTTTGTTCCACAATTTGGGTTTGGCGACAGCAAAGGTGAGATCACCCCATTGCTGATATATTGACCTTGGGATTTGTAGCACTAACTTTTCAGAAGACCGTAATGACCCTGTATAGTGATCTCAGATAAATAAGGTGGAGCACGGCCATTAATAGCTTTCAAAACAAACATTAAAACCCTAAAATCTATCCTTAATTCAACTGTGAGGCACTGAAGCGAGTGATTACCCGCAGTAACGCGTTCATGTCTGGCAGTGTTTGATAATATACAGGCAATAGCATTTTGCACAAGCTGAAGGCGCGCAAGGGAGGACTGATTGACACCAAAATAAAGTGCATTACAGTGGTCCAGCCTGGAGCTAATAAAGACATGAACTATGTTCTCCAGATCAGAGCAGCTGAGAGATCCACTGGGTTCCACCCATGATCAGTTGTAATTCTTCTGATTAGTTCAGCATAAAAATAGCTATTCCTAGAACATTCCGGTGCTTAGAGGTTTAACTGGAAACAAATAATCAACTATGGGTGGAAAGGCACTGTCCAAAGATCTCAGGGATAATGTACAGGGTACAGGAACAAGTCAACAAAGCAACAAAATGTATCAACAATCAACACATTTTGAAGGTGGAAATTCTTTTCTGTATCTGCTGTAGTTCCTTTTCCTGCTGAAGAAATCTTTCTACCTTTTTTTATTATATTATTGATTTTTATAAATGTATTATGCAAAATATTATGCATGCCAGGCACCATTCCAACACACACACACACACACAAACACACACACCAGCTCTACTACTGTCATGTTTTTGGAGTAGAGGGAGAAAACCAGAAGAAACCCAAGAGGGGAGCCTGCGACACACACAGGGACTTGAGTTCAGTTTTGACTCAGGTTCCCTTCCATGGAATTTCGTTTTGAAGTGTGCGTTCGCCGTGTCCACCAAAATCCCTCTGGTTTTTCCTTTCACTTCCCCAAAGCATGACAGAATAACTTTGATAAATGTCTCCCAGGTGGAAGTATTTTATAGAGAATTGTTTTCTGAACGCATTTCGGTGTCTCTGGGTGTTTTAGTACACGGAGTACGAAGGCCGTCTGCTGGAGGAGAAGTGTAACCCGCACGGTGTGGAGTGGCTGTGGAGCAGCATCGCCATCCGCATGTATCTTTCACTTCTCGCCATCAGCAATCGCCAGCTCACGCAGGAGGCATCCATCGGAGCCATGCAGAACCTGACGGCAGGAAACGGAGGGGTAAAGTCTTTGAGTTTGTGTAAAGGGAAGCTGCTTGAGTTCATTCGTTGTGTTAGGAAGTGACAAAGTTCCTAAAAATCACGCCGGGCTTCATTCTGGACCCCGAGACACTGAATTGTTCATTTAATAGTTTAGTGCATTTATTCTGGTTCTCATCATATCAGCATTAACCTCGACTTTGAAGTAAGTATGCTTCAGTGTTCTGTTATTACAGCACTAATTATTCTTCTGCCTCGCAGCTCTCCCAGGCCATGGCCCACATCATCGTACAGAGAGAAGGCGGAATGCAGCAGGTGAAGAAGGTGCTGCAGGAGGGGGAAGACGATGTGAAGAGAGCCGCAGTGTCTCTGATCAAAAACATGTCACGCTACAGGGAGCTCCATTCTGACATCAGTAAGCGTCACACACATGCGTTGAGTTCAGTCTTGACTGTAAGTGACCAATCAGGATCATGTATTCAAACGAGTATTTTGCATGTGATCTCACGAGTTTTTTAAGTCACATTATTGACCGTGCTTCACATCAGAGAGCATCAGAGTCCTGTCACACCCAGACGACGACCAGGAAGACAGTGCGTAGTGAAAATTTCTTTTTTTTTTTTTTCTTTTTTTTTTTAACCTGTCCTGTCCAGCATCATAGCAAGCAGAATGGCAGTCTGGTTGCAGTGTTGTGCCGAACAAA
>JAQMYF010000007.1:3887743-3897743 GCA_030014195.1 Neosilurus mollespiculum
AGGACCGGCAGCAGCCGACCCCGCCAGGTCCCGGCCACCCAGGGCGGCTAAAGTAGAGGGTCCAGGGCCCCAAGGCCACGGAGGCAATCCCCCTCCCCCAAGGCAGAGGGTCCGCACCACGCCCAGGAGAACCATGCCCCCCAGACAACCACCCGGTGCGGGCCAGCACCCACCTCAATGCTCCAGCCACACAGCATAGTGAAAATTTCAATGAATGCAGAGGAGGCGGGGTTAAAACGTCCATGCCAGCTTCTCAGTGCGTCAAACATAATTTCTTAACCACACTCAAAATTATGGACACACTGCTTCCATTACATTCTTACTATGACCAATCAGATCGCACCGCGCACACACACACTTACCTCGATCTCACTACGTCCGTCCGTCTGGTTCTTATGAATACTGCTTATACTGCTAAAGTTTTCTTGTGTCTGCGTCTACATTCACCAAGTCTGACAGGTATGTATTAGCAGAGAATTGTGTATTTTGTGTATTTTTCACAAATGTATAAACTCTTTTTGTAATGTTTCAGTGAACCCTTACTGTGATTGCCCTCATGGTTTTGGATCTACTTTAGTTAAGCAGGTGTTGCCAGAGCTGGTCGCCATGCTTTACACTTCAGACACGGCTACAGCGCATGCTGGTGAGGTCCCCTCCGTCTGTCAGATTCTCAACAACCTGAGCCAGGCGTCCGTACACAATGCCAGCGCTGTGCTCAACAACGGTGTTCTTCCCAGGATCATCAAGATCAGCAGCAAAGAGAGGTAGCCCATCTCTTATCCATAAACAGTCACTGAATACGTGCACGCTGTTTAAAGATTAAAGTTTATTCCCTGTTTGCAACAGATCAGCTAATCAACAATCTATACACCAAACCAAAGCATTAACCATTATAAGTTATCAGGTAAATATAAACAAAGGTATATTGCTGCGGCTCTCAGACATCTGGGCACAGCTCGGGGGTGGAGCCACTGCTCCGCTGCATGAAAGATGCCTCCTAATTGCCTCCCTTTGGGAGGAGGCCCTGGAGCAGACCCAGAACTCGCTGGAGGGATTATAAAGCCCGTCTGGCCTCAGGATCCCCCAGGAGGAGCTAGAGAGTGTCTCTGGGGAGAGGCTTGCCTGGGCTTTCTCCCAAGCTTCTTGCCTCTGTGACCTAACCTCAGATAAATGGAAGAAGATGGATGGATACTAATTGTTGCAGTTTTGTGACTGGAATTTTTGTCCTTCCTTGCTTGATACAAGACTTCAGCTGCTCACCAGTCCATGTTTTTTTCTTCTCTTCATGTTGCGTCATACATTATTAATAGGAGACAGATTGGGACTGGCAGCAGGCTCACACGAAATCCAAAGCCACGCTGTTGTAGCTTATGCATAATGAGGCCTGGCATTGTCCTGCTCTTCCCTGAAATAAATTTTGTCCTGTTTCCAAAATATGTCACCCTAATAGACACCCCCACATTAATGGTACTTTGACACACATGCAACTCACCCATGCCGTGGGCACTGATGCACCCCTAGCTAGCTTTTTACCTTATGAGGATAACAATCTGGATGTTAATTTTCTTTTTTTGGCATGGAGAACTCTATGTCCGTGCAGGCTATATATGAGACAGTGGGTACTGAAAGTTTTTTATACAGTTTAATTTCTTAGATTATAAACCAGTGAGTCATTTTATGGGTTGAAAGTGCCATCATCCTAAATCTCGTAAGGTCCATGCTGACATAGAGTTGGCTGTTTTTTACATTAGGACATTTTTATTTAAAAAAGAAAAGAATATTTTTCTGATTAGTGATCTCTAATCAGAGGCGGTTCGACCCCTACTTCCCCCAGACCCCGCCCTTAAGAGTGAATCAAGGCTTATTTTTGAATATCTACTGCTTTAATCTCATAATTCGCAGGAACTTAATGTTTTTCTGATATAGTAGTAACTTGTGATGCCACTTCGCACAAAACATCCTACTGCACACACGTCACATTTCAGCAGTCTTCTTTTACACGTCATCATGGCCCTTTGTTTTAGCTTTAACTCACATATGGATTATTATTAGATAAGTATTAGATTTAAAGTATTTTGAAGTATTCTGTTTATGCCTTGAGCTGCCATGTTGATTTTATATTACATGATGGACTTGCAGTGGGGATAATCATTTTTGTGTTCGGTTTATCTTCGGTTATTCATTGGAGTTAAGATCACTCTTGCTATTGCGCAATCCAGACTTCCTCTTTGAAATGTTTTTTTTCTTCCGCAACAAATCTGAAATCTGTGTACGAGGCACCAGTTAAAGTGACTTGTTTAATCTTTATAACTGTCTTTGGTTCGCTCCAGGTCACAAATGCAAATGTTTATAATTCCTTTAATTACTGGGTACACTTAACTGAAAGGGATTAATTTGCTACTTGATGATTAAAACTGCAGGCAAAAGAACAAATGCTTTCACGTTCCTGTACAAGCGCCTCATTCAACAATGAACAGGAAAAACACGACCCTTATTATTATTTACTTTTTTTTTTATATGGTGTAGGCATGGATCCACGAAGGCCGGCCAGGCTGCGAGTGTTCTCCTCCACACACTGTGGAGACACTCTGAGCTTCATGGGAGCTACAAGAAGGTCAGTAAGTCTGTTACAGTAAGTTCAGGAAAATACCACTTCATGGGTTCATGTGTTAGAATATGGACAGATGCAACATGTTGCAGGTATTATATACTATGAATGGATTATATTTACACAAATCAGTGTGCAAGTTTGACATCTGGTCTGCGGTCATTTTGAGATATTGCGGGTTTGTTTGTTTATTTATTTATTTAGTGCTAATTACATTTACACCCACAATTTCATTCCTAAAAGGTCCACAAAAGGTTGTCAGGGACTGGAGTCAGTGTGATCACAACTGCAGTAAAATGAGTCATTTATGAAAAAACTACTGTATGATTGCAATCACCTCAATACTAGAAGGCCTTTCTACGATACCTGACGTGTCATGACATTTGTCTCACTGCTGTATTAAAAAAAAACCTTAATAAATAATAAATAAAAAATGTTTTATTTGTAAATTCACACTGAAAAGGAAAAAATATATAAATTCTGTAAAACGGGTAACAAGATTTGCGTTACAAGATGCCAAGCAGTACTAAACTTTAAACAGTATTTAATTTAAACAAATTAAAGCTCGTAACTGTTTATCAAAAATGATTAAAAAAAAGTTATCACAATACACACAATATCTCAGAAAAGTTCTGTGTGATGATTTATCATGATCATGTAACACATTTTTAAGGTTAATCCAGGTGGTAATATTAAAGTACATCTTTAAGGGTGATATGTTATTGTTATGAGAGATGTACGCAAAACTGGAAATAGATAAAACAACATTTTTTAATGAGCATGGAACCTACAAGTCTACCCTTCTTATTTCCCGGCGTGTAAACAGGGCATTTGTAGAAAATGTAACGGTTCTATATTATTATCAGAATATTTTAACTCGCCTTTATAGGTATGTAATCTGCACAGGTACAGCGTATCGAACATATAATCACACACACAAAGGCGTGATACAGATCGTTGGAGTTCTCGGGTAAATAGGGAAAAGTTGAGCGCTGGGGGAAATAAATGGTGGGACAAACAGACAGATTGTCGGAGCAGCTGATTACATATTTTAAAAATATATAAATATGAATCAAATAAATCACAAAACAAACATAAAAGCGATAAACTACGTGCACCATGTGAGGTTTTGGTCACTTAGGACCTGGATTTCTGATCGCTAAAGGCGTGAACTTTTCCGACTCAGTAGTTGCACTCATTAACTCATACATGGATGGATTTGTCTGAGGATGTGTTTTTTTGTGTGAAGCTCCCTCTACCTGCGGTCTGACGTGTCCTGTGAAGTGGTCAGTGCACTTGCTGTAGGTGTGTGCAGGTTTTCTGTAGATTATTATCATGTACTTTATACCTGATTGTTGACTCTGATGACACTTTGCAGGCTGGTTACAGGAAGACCGACTTCATCAACAGCAGAACTGTGAAGGCAGCGAATTCAGCACGCAACTGACCTCAAGTGGAAATCTGGAGAACTACACTAAACATGATCAGAAATAGTGACTTAAGACTCGTTTTTTTATGAACTGCACTTTTTTTTCCTTGTGACGCTCGTGCTCCTGTGTCAGTGCCCCTCGCAAGGTGAACCACTGGACTGGTCTTTATATCCGACTGCTGGGAGCCTCTGATGGCTTGCAGGTTATTCTGATGCATTGTTTTTGTGTGTCCAGCGCTAACAGTGGACGGTGTACATGAATGCCTTGCAGGATTCACATTTCAACCATGTGGAGGCCGTGTTCGGCGTTCAAAATAACACCACTTCTTAATTGTACGGGCTTACCTGCATCTTAATCCGAAAATAATCCAACGGATAGTTAAAATAATCCAGTGATGGCTCCGTGACTGTTTTAAGAGTTCGTTTATTTATGAAATGGGGGGGGAAAGATTTTTAATATGGGGTTTTTCATTAAAATGTATGATTACAAAACACTACTATATTTCAATCATCTCTGCTTTTTTTTATCATTTCTGATTCAGAGGAAGGTTTCATTATGTAATAATCTAACATTTACTGCTCACTCACTTATTTCATGAATTGATTGATCCTGTTAGGGTCGCAGGGAGGCCGGAGCCTATCTCAACCAACACTGGCTGAAGGTGGGATACACCTTGAACAGCTTGCCAACAATCACAGGACCAACACACAAACAACCATCCACACTCACACTGACACCTAGGGTCAAGATGGAACAGCCAGTCAGCCTTATGTGCATGTCTTTGGATTGTGGCAGGAAACGAGTACCCAGAGGAAATTCAGTTCAATTCAGTTTTATTTGTATATTTTTATTTTTACAATTGACATTGTCGCAAAGCAGCTTTACATAGTAAACATTTTTCTACAACCCCCTACACATCCCTAATGAACAAGCCTGCGGCACTTTGAGAGGAACCAGGCCCAGGAGGGAAACCCATCCTAATTTGGGTGAAACCATAAAATACAAACCATATAAGAGAAACTTCATTACAGTCCAACATGCAGTCCGGTTGGTTATACCACAACTGTAAGTCCTAAATAATTGCAGCAAGAGAGTCTATATTACCAGCAGTGAAAAGTCGTCTTCACAGTCGCTGAGTGCAGATCTAAGCCCATATGGATCTTTATCAGCAGGAGCGAGTGGCTTCCAAGATGAGAACTTCGGTCAGCATCACACCAGGACAGACCACAGGACTCCGGCATCCAAGAAGTAGCATCAGACCTCAGTAAAACACAGAGAGAGAGAGAGAGAGGTTGATAGGTATGCTCATAGAGGAAATCCACTCAAGCACAGAGAGAACATGTAAACTCCATACAGAGATGCCCTCGCCGAGTCTGGGACTTGAACCCAGGACATTATTGCTGTGAGTGCTGTGTCAGAAAAATCCAGCTGATTTTTTTCCATCCTCAGCCATTTTTGTCCTCCTTTTTTAGTTTTAAAAATCATATATAACAGGGCAGCACGGTGGCGTGGTGGATAGCATGGCCACCTCACAGCAAGAAGGTCCTGAGTTCATGTCCCATGCATGGGCATTTCTGTGTGTAATTTGCATGTTCTTTCCGTGCTTGTGTGGGTTTCCTCCGGTTTCCTCCCACAGTCCAAAGGCATGCACATTAGGCTAATTGGCTGTTTCAGATTGCCCCTAAGTGTGTGTGTTGGCCTTGCAATGGTCTGGTGAGCTGTTCAGGGTGTACCTTGCCTTTGCACAGTGTCAGCTGAGATAGGCTCTAGCTTTCCCATGACCCTAATACTATTAAGCAGTTCGGCAAATGAGTGAGTGAATGATCTATGCTGAGGTAAAGTGCTGAGGTTACTTAATGAGGTAATGTGCTGAGGTAATAAACTGAGGTAATGCGCCCAAGTAACACTGATGTAAAATACTGAGGTAAAACCCCGCAGTAACATGCTGAGGTAAAATCCCACAGTAACATGCTGAGGTAAAATCCCGCAGTAACATGCTGAGGTGAAATCCTGCAGTGATATGGGCATTTCTGTGTGTAATTTGCATGTTCTTTCCGTGCTTGTGTGGGTTTCCTCTGGTTTCCTCCCACAGTCCAAAGGCATGCACATTAGGCTAATTGGCTGTTTCCGGTTGCCCCTAAGTGTGTGTGTTGGCCTTGCAATAGTCTGGTGAGCTGTTCAGGGTGTACCTTGCCTTTGCACAGTGTCAGCTGAGATAGGCTCCAGCTTTCCCATGACCCTAATACTATTAAGCAGTTCGGCAAATGAGTGAGTGAATGATCTATGCTGAGGTAAAGTGCTGAGGTTACTTAATGAGGTAATGTGCTAACGTAATAAACTGAGAAATGCACCCAAGTAACACTGATGTAAAATACTGAGGTAAAATCCCACAGTAACATGCTGAGGTAAAATCCCGCAGTAACATGCTGAGGTAAAATCCTGCAATAACATGCTGAGGTAAAATCTCGCAGTAACATGCTGAGGTAAAATCCTGCAGAAACATGCTGAGGTAAAATCCTGTGGTTACATACTGAGGTAAAATCCCACAGTAACATGCTAAGGCAAAATTCCGCAGTAACATGCTGAGGCAAAATCCCGCAGTAACATGCCAAGGTAAAATCCCGCAGCAACATACTGAGGTAAAATCCTGCAGTAACACGCTGAGGTAAAATCCCGCAGTAACATGCTGAGGTAAAATCCCGCAGTGACATGCCGAGGTAAAATCCCGCAGTAACATGCCGAGGTAAAATCCTGCAGTAACACGCCGAGGTAAAATCCTGCAGTAACACGCCGAGGTAAAATCCCGCAGTAACATGCCGAGGTAAAATCCCGCAGTAACATGCCGAGGTAAAATCCCGCAAAAACATGCCGAGGTAAAATCCCGCAGAAACATGCTGAGGTAAAATCCCACAGTAACATGCTGAGGTAAAATACTAAGGCAGTGGTCACCAGTGCTGTTCATGGAGATCTACCTTCCTGAAGACTTTGGTTCCAACCCTAATCTTGCTCAATTGATCATCTGATTATTGCCTTAAAAACTTCTTGATCAGCTAAAAGAAGGGTGATACCTGCAGGAAGGAACAGTGTTGTTGACCACATGCAAATGTATCTTACTGATGTAAGATGCTGAGGTAAAATACTGAGGCAATGTGCTGAGGTAAGATACTACTGAAACCTGCAAAGGTAAAGTACTAAGGTAATTTACTCATTGTAACATGCTATGGTAAAATACTTCGGTAATGTGCCGAGGTAACTTACTGATGTAACATGCTGAGGTACAATATTGTGGGCTGAGGCAAAATCCCGCAGTAACATGCTGAGGCAAAATCCCGCAGTAACATGCTGAGGCAAAATCCCGCAGTAACATGCTGAGGTAAAATCCCACAGTAACATGCCGAGGTAAAATCCCGCAGCAACATACTGAGGTAAAATCCTGCAGTAACACGCTGAGGCAAAATCCTGCAGTAACACGCTGAGGTAAAATCCCGCAGTGACATGCCGAGGTAAAATCCCACAGTAACATGCCGAGGTAAAATCCTGCAGTAACACGCTGAGGTAAAATCCTGCAGTAACACGTCGAGGTAAAATCCCGCAGTAACATGCCGAGGTAAAATCCCGCAGTAACACGCCGAGGTAAAATCCCGCAGTAACACGCCGAGGTAAAATTCCCCAGTAACACGCCGAGGTAAAATCCCGCAGTAACATGCCGAGGTAAAATCCCGCAGTAACATGCCGAGGTAAAATCCCGCAAAAACATGCCGAGGTAAAATCCCGCAGAAACATGCTGAGGTAAAATCCCACAGTAACATGCTGAGGTAAAATACTAAGGCAGTGGTCACCAGTGCTGTTCATGGAGATCTACCTTCCTGAAGACTTTGGTTCCAACCCTAATCTTGCTCAGTTGATCATCTGATTAGTGCCTTAAAAACTTCTTGATCAGCTAAAAGAAGGGTGTTAAATTTTGGATGAATATAATACCTGCAGAAAGGAACATTGTTGTTGACCACATGCAAATGTATCTTACTGATATAAAATGCTGAGGTAAAATACTGAGGCAATGTGCTGAAGTAAGATACTACTGAAACCTGCAAAGGTGACGTACTAAGGTAATTTACTCATTGTAACATGCTATGGTAAAATACTTCGGTAATGTGCCGAGGTAACTTACTGATGTAACATGCTGAGGTAGAATACTGCAGTAACATGTTGTGGTAGCATGCTAAGGTAACTTACCGATGTAAAATACTGACATAACTTGAAATATGCCATGATGACATCATAAGGTATCCTGCTGAGATAGCATACTGAGGTAATGGGACACTTTAACACACTGATGTACGGGAGATAACATGCTAATGTGTCATGCAACAGGGTCGTGTTCACTACACCTCACTTAATAAAATAAAATGTTATAAATCGTTTCGAATTTAAAATCTAAGCAGGACAGAACTCATTAAAATCGGCTTCCTGATTAATGCTTAGTGATGTAGTGTAGTAATTTATCGCCATGTCTATGAGAACACAGAACATGTCACGTTTGTTTTGTTAGCACTGGCGTCGGTATAGAACATTAATGATTACATGCTAGCTTAATCATTAGCCTCGGTTATTCTTTAATTTAAGGGTGTCTATATTTTCAAGTTGCTTAGCAAACACTTTTTTGTGGCTATAACTACTCAGACCGAGAGCAAAGAGCTTACAGACCTTCATAGGCCGCACGACTAGTACACGACATACCCCAGTGCTTTCACACGCTATAACCAGGAATTTATTTATTTTTCACAAAGTTTTACCCCAGATACTGCAAAGTTGTTTTAAGAGGTATATATTAGTTTTTGTATTTTAATTTTGTTTTAAAGCATGTTTGCAAGTTATTCTTTTATAAACGTTTCGTACAAATGAAATGTTTCATACAGGTTCCCAACGCTAGTGAGAATGTCAGTCATGTCGTTATTCCAGATGTTCGCTTTAGTGTGTACAGCAAGGAAAAGTTTGCTGTGAATTGATGTATTATTTATTATTATTATATGTAGAATGTTATACGGATGCGTGGTTGTACTAAGCAGCTCCTGCGCATGCGTTTCTGCACTGGGACGTCATTCAGCCTGCTCGGTCAAAACCAATTCATTTATAAATGCAAGATGCATGTAATATTATATCATTTTGTTTTTATAGGGTTTTTTTTTTAATAAGCAGGACTATAAAATTTTGTAGCAAAGAGACCTTAAGCTTCTTCATTACATTATTGTAACATTTGGTCTGTCGTCATGAAGCTGGAATTTGTTCTCTGATTACATGGTTTTTATTCAATCTTTTAACCATTTCAAAGATTTAAAAGAAAAGTTTTCACAAGGGTGGAAATGTCTTAACGGCTGTATAAATAAATGTAATAAAGACTTTCCTGTGTTTATCTGAGGACTCAGGGTCTCCTTTATTGAAAAGTTCTTAATTTGTAAATAAAAAGAAGACTGGTATTTATTATTTAATAATTAATTTTTAAAAAATTGTACATTATGGATATTATTAAATCCACTATTTGCATAAAGAATCCCCCAAATTGCCATATATGACAAACAACATCTCTTCATGCATGGTGGTGTAGTGGTTAGCACGTAGCAAGAAGCAAGAAGAACCAGGCTCAGTGAGGGCTTCTCTGTGTGGAATTTACATGTGTGTGTGTATAATACACACACACACACAAACACGTATATATATATATATATATATATATATATATATATATACACACACACATATATATATATTGTATGTGGGGGAAAAAATAACAGTACTACAATTTCATCCCGACAAGCCTGTTTCGTGGTTTCCCACTCATCAGGAAATTTATTAAGAGTATTCTTTTACCACAGTATATATACAGTCATCAACGTTTGAATGGTGTGCTTTAATTTATGCAGTGTTGTAGCCTACAACAGCTCAAGTAAAAAATGCAACCTCTGTC
>JAQMYF010000007.1:3938558-3957885 GCA_030014195.1 Neosilurus mollespiculum
GGGAGAGGGACGTCTGGACCTCACTGCTTAGGCTGCTGCCCCTGCGACCCGACCCCGGAACAAGCGGATGAAGATGAGGATGAAGAAGATTTATTTATTATGATGTGTTTTACTTTTTAGAATCTGAATATGTTGAGGAGGCCTGGCGAGCTGTTCAGGGTGTACTCCGCCCTCTCCCAGAGTCGGCTGAGATCGGCGACTGCCTCCCTGCAACCCTAATTAGGATTAAGCGTTTTAGAAAATGAATGATGAAAGATGATTTATTTATTATGGTGTGTTTTACTTTTTAGAATCTGAATATGTTGACGAGGCCTGGCGAGCTGTCCAGGGTGTACCCTGCCCTCACCCAGAGTCGGCTGAGATCGGCGCCAGCCTCCCTGCCACCCTAATTAGGATGATGCGGCTTAGAATGAATGATGAATTAATGTGTTGATTACTGAGAACAAAAATCTTTCTTATGTTATCCTTCAGATCACACATTTTTCCCTTTTCATGGAAAATAAGGAACAAAGTAAGACTGATTAATGCGACAAACCATTGATGATGACTGGTCAAATAACCTGTGCCAGAATATGAATAAATGTTCACAACAGGTGTGCAGTTCATCTAACCGGGCAGCAATTAATAAAACTGTCTGACATCCAGTGTTGCACACAAGATGTGCTTAGTTCTTCTAATGGGTCAACAATTACACAAACTTTTTTTTACCTCTGCTCCTTGGTGGGGTGGGGGTGGGCATTATGTATTTCCCAGCAGCTGTTTGCTTGTTTCCTGTTAGCAGAATTACACGAAAAGTACTGATTTGATTTTGATCAAACTTGGTGGAGAGGTGGAGTCTTGGGCTGGAAAGCACCCATAAAATTTTGGAGGTGATCCATGCATGCGAAGGTGCTGAAAAAAGATGATGATCCTGAAAGAAAATCCCAAACCTTTATTAACATTGGGCAAAATGTTCATCTCATGCCCACTTGGGGGAGACATTTCCTTATTACAATGCCAGGTTAAAATAATCGATTTATGTGTGGAAGAGGCATCTTACATTCTATGAATTTCCCTCTAATTATAAATTCTGTTATTGTCTGTGATAAATGGGGTACTTAATAATAATAATAATAATAATAATAATAATAATAATAATAATAATAAGAATGTATCATTATTGTTGTTGTTATTATTATTATTATTATTATTATTATTATTATTATTATTATGTCCTGGGTAATGGTGGTTCTCTCCTCTCTCCTGTAGACTTGGCCTGGGTTCATATTAGGCTCAGTACAGTGATTCAAACAGAATTATAAATTAAATCATTTTGTGAAACATTATATGTATATATAAAATAATCCATAGAAATATTTAGTGTTACATTTACCTTTAAAGACAGTTTTATACTCTGACATGTATGTCTGCCTGTTATTTTTAACTGGTATAAGAAAAACAAGACTTTTCTCATGTAAAGATTGTAAATGTTTGTGTATATCAGGAGCCTGTAATTCATTGATTTGACGTCACCTGCGGAACTCGGAGTGGAGGGAGTTAATAAGTCGGAATTACGATTTGAAGTGTTGCCTTCTTTGCATTTTCGAGGTTGGAGCCCTTTATTTTACACGAAATCACGAGTTAGGACCTCTATCCCAGGGCGGCGTTTTCTTTGCGGAACCAATGTTGTGAGCCGTGCGTGTGTCCGGAAAGGAATCGGTGTGACACTGCGTGTGGCCGGTAGATCGGCGGTGTGTGTGCGGGACAGCTTACAGCAGCAACAGGCCCATGTGGGAGGCGAGCGGTTCGGTTCAGTTCAGTTCCCGGCACCGCGGTAATATCAGGAATAACAGTCCTGTCTCTTATGGTGGCGTGTGAGGGAGTAAACATGCTGAAAGAGGCGCTGGACGAGCAGGTTACATTAGTGTGTAACACCACCACCGGTAAGAGAATCCACAGTACAGAGAGAGAGAGAGAGAGAGAGAGAGAGAGAGAGAGAGTTTGTGAGTGAGTGTGTGTGAAAGAGAGAGAGAGTGAGAGAGAGTGACTCTCTGTGTGTGTGTGTGTGTGTGTGTGTGTGTGTGTGTGTGTGTGTGAGAGAGAGAGAGAGAGAGAGAGAGAGAAACACACGCACATTAGCCGCTTAGCTTGCTAGCTTGTGTCCTCATCAGTGCTAATTCATGTGAAAGAGAACAAACCACTTTCATATCGTTCAAACCGGACACAGTTCCAGCTTCACCAAACACCACAAACTTCCCGGAGCTACAGAATAACAACAAGCTGCTCATAGAAAGATTGTTTATTTGGTTTTTATTTTTGTAATTCAAACCCAAATGGCTGAGAACTCCCTGGATAAGTGCACCCTGTATAGTGCACTTCATGTCCACTTCTCTCATCGACCAGGTCCTTATTCACAGTTATATCACATTTATAACCACATCCAGCTTTATAACTAATACACAGCAATAAGAAACCTTCACCAGTGTTTATTACATTCAGATCCTCATTCTACCTTCATAGCCAGGGATGCTGAAGGTCTTATAATAAAATAAAACATTATCTGGACATTAGAAGATTTAAACATTTCTTACTAATAAAAATAAAGTTGTAGAATATGTAGAGGTGATATTTTAAAAGAATGATTTAGACCAACGCTTCAGACTAAAACAGAACGCTTGATTCTTTTTTTTTTTTTTTTTTTGCTATACTGAAAAAAATCCCATACGGGAAATGATTGCCTCTGCATTTAACCCATCCAAAGTGAGCACACGCACACACACACACACACACACACACACACACACTCTTTCAGAGCAGTTGGTTGCCACACATTGCGGCGCCTGGCGAGCAGTTGGGGGCTTGGTGCCTTGCTCAAGGGCACTTCAGCCATGAATGTGGAGGAAGGGAAGGTGCAGCTCTCTCCCCCATCGGCACACTTTTTTCCTGCTTGCTCGGGAATCGACCCATCGACCTTTCGGTCCCAAAGCTGCTTCTCGATCCATTAGGCCACGGTTGCCCCATTCTGGTTGGATGCTCCTCCTATCTGTTGTCTTCGAGCCACTTTCACGCCGCCGTCTCAAATGGAATGTTCATCCCATAATTTGGAGTTCATTAGGGCGGATTACAAATAAAGAAACACACGAGTGCACGTTAATGTTCTCATATGAATTCTGTGAGTATTATGTATGTAGTGTGTATGAACGTGACGTCATGATCGTTCTTGTGAACATGAGTTTGCGGGGTAGGTCACATGGTTACACTGATGAGATCTCTGTGTAAAGAGTTTTGTGTTTTTTTTGGGTTCCTCTTCTACATTCATGTCACGCTGTAGTTAATTCAATACAACAGCTCAACATTGCTCTCTCTCTCTCTCTCTCTCTCAGGGTCTGTGCAGGTACAGGTAGAGCCAGTGGGCCGCTGGTTCGAAGCCTTTCTGAAGCGCAGGGATCGGAATGTATCTGCTTCGTTCCAGGAGCTGGAGGAGGAAGAGGAGCTCTCCGAGGAGGAAGCAGATGAGGAGTTACAGCTTGAGGAGTATCCCATGCTGAAAACACTGGACCCCAAAGACTGGAAGGTGCTGATGAAGGGGGGGACCGATGGGTTTATGCACCTATTTATAAAGGAGGAAATAGCAGTAATCCTCGTATAATACGGTATTTTTGTGTATCCTGTTACCTGTTCAATGGAGCTTATTCTTACTCTCTCTTTCTCTCTCTCTCTCTCTCTCTCTCTCTCTCTCTCTCTCTCTCAGAACCAGGATCATTATGCCGTACTGGGTTTAGCTCATATGAGGTACAAGGCCACCCAGAAACAGATTAAAGCTGCTCGTAAGTTGCTTAGAGGCTTTTTCTATGTATTACAAGATAATTCTCACTGTATTTCATCCCAAACATAATTTTGACGGTTTGTTAAGCAGTGAAGTCAAAATTCTCCCTGCATTAATCCTATAAACATGCTGTTTGGGTCGTCTGTCCAGATAAAGCCATGGTGCTGAAACATCACCCGGATAAGAGAAAAGCGGCAGGCGAGCAGATCGTGAAGGGAGATAACGATTATTTCACGTGCATAACTAAAGGTAGGACTCTTCCACCTGCTGGACGTGACTGGTGTACACTGCATCACAGCTTCTTCTGCAGCAACGTTTTTCCGTGAATGTAATTCCAGCAATAGAGATTCTGTCGGACCCGGTGAAGAGACGAGCGTTCGACAGCGTGGACCCCACCTTCGACAACATGGTGCCCTCCAAGGCAGAAGGCAAGGAGAACTTCTTTCAGGTCTTCGCTCCTGTGTTTGAACGCAACACCAGGTCAGTTTCTCCATTAAAATTCATCAGAATCACTGAATCCCAGCTACAGCAGGGCGAAGTGATCATACAGTACTGATATCCCGATCAACACCTTCTCAGAGATGGTGGATATCACGGTGCTTTGTAATAATTGTGTTTTTGTAAATATTCCTTTATAAATTAACTGAAATCAGCCTGTGAGGAGGTAACATTAAACAGCAGAGCTACTGAGCAGAGCACCAAGTGAGATATGGCTTGGATGGTTGTTCCTTGTCCGTCCGTGTGTCCATCACAGGAAACTCAATAAGGCTGTCGTGTTGCTAAGTTGATGCTGATTGGCTGTTATGTATAAAATAGGTTAATTATTAATAATTAAAATGAAACCAAAAAAAAAAAAAAAAAATGAGGCTCATACACCTGCACTCAGACTCGCACAGAGTAAAAACAGTCTAAAGTCGGATTCAAACAGGAAGCGAGTGTGCAAAGTCAGCGTTCAGCGGTGAAATGAGCGACGAGTTGTCGGGCGTGGATTTCAACTGAGCTGAACTTTCATGTGAGCGATTCAAGCGATAACCAATCACTGCTTAATGACACCATTGATTGATGGATGCCACCAGACCCTGAACATTTTTCTATAGAGACTGTGTAAAATAATTGCGTGCAATTAAGATGCAAAGCAACGCGCGTGTCGCTCGTCACTTCCTGTGTGGATACGGATTAACTCAGGTAGGCAAGCAGACTTAAAAACACAGAAATCAGAAGTTTGACAGAACATGGACTCGTTTAATGTATAATTTTACAAAACAGGTGATAGAAATAAAAGTGGGGATCATTAGGTAGCAAAAGGAAAGGTGATGTTTAAAAAAAAAAACACAAAAAGGGCCGGACTCTTGCAGTGTCAATAAAAACGTGTATCGAGCTCCACCTTTAGGATGTACATAAATCTTTATATTTTAGTTTTCATACTTTAATCCTCTCAATTGTTTTATTTTTAAAGATTTGAATTTCTTTCTATTTTTAAAGATAATAATTTGTTTAACCCATGACGACTCAATCTCCTAAAACCTGGAGGGTTTAAGTTTTTAGTTGTTTCCGTATTTAATTCTCAGCAGATAAAATAGACATAAAATTAAAACAGGTTTAGAGATTTGTCTATAACAATAAATCAGTAATAATCAATTAACAAATAAATGAAAACATTTGAGAGAAAACAAGTTTTTATTATTATTATTATGTTTCTGTTGCTTTATTATTGTTATAAATTTTATGTTTTTGTTTGTTTATTGTTATTATTGTTTTGTTTGTTTATTGTAAGTTACTATTATTGTTTTGTTTGTTTATTATTGTTATTGTTTTTGTTTATTGACAGTTAATAATAATAACAATAAACAAACAAAATAATAAACATTTCTGTTTTTGTTTATTGTTAGTTATTTTTATTATTATTATGTTTTTGTTTATTGTTCTTATTATTGTTATTATTGTTGATAATAATCTTGCTGAATTCCTTCTCAGTCGTGTCTTTGATGCTCTGAACTTTATCTAGGGGGTTGCGAGTCACATCAAAATCCGGGTTTGTTTATGTTCCCGGTTTGGTTTGCTAGACTCTTTCTCTCATCACGTGATGTGATGTTAAATTGCCTCCCTCGTGTGATTGACAGGTGGTCCACTAAAAAGCACGTCCCCCACATCGGCTCCCTGGACTCCACGTTTGAGGAAGTGGATAATTTCTATTCTTTTTGGTGAGTTTTCTTGATTTTCTTTCTGTGCGCTCACAAGTAATCGGTTTGCAGGGGGTCTGGGACTCAAACCCAGGACCTCCTTGTTGTGAGGCGGTCGTGCTAACCTGTACGCTACCGTGCCGCCCTTCACAAAATCAGTTTCCTCTTGAGCTGAATTGAAGAAGCAGGAGCTGTTAGTGATGTGGTGGTGATTGTTGATGACCGTACGAGTACTGAGATTGTTACACTGTGTGTGTATTAATGAAATACTGAAGTAGAAACACAGCTGTATCTGTTTGGTTTTTTAAAACTGTTTTTGAAATGTACAGTATTTACATCCCGTGTGTATGAAACACCACCGTATCGGATCGTTCTTTTAATCAGGCTTCCTGTTCATCGTATGAAGTGCTTCGTGAGAAGGGCGGGGTTTTTTTCCATATGTTTTTAGCAGCTGTTTGGTGGCTGATGTTATCACGTGTATTTCTCCGGGCTCGTCCTGTTGCTCGGCTGTGTGTGTGTGTGTGTGTGTGTGTGTGTGTGTGTGTGTGTGTGTGTGTGTGTGTCTGAGACGCGAAATTTTTTTTTTTTTTTTATCCAGCTACTTCCTTTAGTCACATCAGAAACTTTACAGCGCTCAGGGGTTTGGACCTTCTTGCTGATGTGTGTTGTTTGGTGGTTGGGGACGGACTCCTTTCCTCCTGGCCGGTGGATACCGGAAGCCTATAAAATATTTTAAGTATTAAAGTGATTCACAATTTAATTTTACCTCATTCAGGGTGAAGTGGTGTAGTGGGTGCGGTGCTGGTCGGGAGTTCAAATCCCATTAAAACCACCTCCATGCTATAACCGCTGGGCAAGGTCTCGGCCAGTGCACCTCAGTCCACCTCCGCTTCAGTAAAATACTGGGAAGGTAACCTGCAGTGGACTACTGACCCACCCACGAGGAGTTGAGCTCCTAGACACTTCATGTTTCAGAAACTGGCTTAAGCTCCATCATGAAGAGAGAGTAGCCAGACTTTACTTACTGATCCAGAAATGAAAGGAAACAGTGCCCCCGACACGTGTTTTAGTATATAGTACAGGAAACACAAGGAAAACAAACTAAAATGGGATTTTTATGGTTTACGTTTTGATTTAAGCGTTATCCACTCGGTATAACGCCTCCGAGATAGTGAGCCAGTCAGATCACACGGTTCCCGTGTAGAGTGTATATACTGGTAAAGTTTATTAGCACTTTTGTTTTAGTTGTGTCGTATACAGTGTACTGTCTCCCTTCTATCTGTGGACATATTATTTCAAATTTTATGGTGTTATGGTGCGGGATGTCCGGGATACCATGTAATATGGTGTTAACTGGTGTAGCTATCCTGGTTAGAAGTTGCTGGTATTGATTTCCCAGTTTGTATACTGGAACGCGGTTAACTCGGGTCTGGGGGTCTGGCGTCATGCCTGGGTCTGATTTACCCCTTCAGGGTGATTCGGTAGGTCTGCTCTACACCGGGGTGGCGAGTCACTCTGTCGGGGTAATGTGGGGCTCGCCTAACCTCCACGTGAATCACACCTGATATGAACTCCGTAATACACTCCTTTCTGTGTTATCGGTAGTTTATACTGATGTCATCCACATTAATTAGTTTATTTAACACAACAGCACAGCTGACACTCGAAGTTGACTGGCGTTATTATTCCTGTTGTTAAGGTACAGCTTTGATTCGTGGAGAGAGTTTTCCTATTTGGATGAAGAGGAGAAAGAAAAAGCAGAATGGTAACTTATTTATTTATTTATCTTCAAAGCTGTAACCCATCATGCAACACTTTTTAACTACAATCAATAAGCTTTCTTCCTTTCTTTTTCTTTCTTTTTAATGATTTCCAGTCGAGATGAACGAAGATGGATCGAGAAGCAGAACCGTGCATCCCGAGCTCAAAGGAAAAAAGAAGAAATGAACAGGATACGAACTCTCGTAGGTACGTCCGGTGGACCACTTGCTAATCAGTTCTAGCAGGGCGGAGTCTAATATTTTTACGCGGCTCTGACTCATGAAACTCCACCTACTTTCACATGAGGGGGGAGAAAGTCCCACGGCTAGTTGTTAGAGCCGCTCTAACAGAAGTATCATCATCATCATCATCATCATCATCGTTCATAATGCTCTGTACCGATGATATCCTGACTGCGTTTAACCCTGTGGGCTGATGTGTGGTAGATACGGCGTACAGCTGTGACCCGAGGATAAAGAAGTTTAAAGAGGAGGAGAAGGCCAGGAAGGAGTCGGAGAAGAAGGCTAAAGCTGAAGCCAAAAAGAAGGAGCAGGAGGAGAAGGAGCGGGTGAGTTGGACTGGATGTCACACCGTCGTTTACATTTACATCACTGTTATTGTTGCAGAAAGTAAAGTGCATTCCGGGTGCCATTAATAAAACCTTTGAACTTTTGAAGAGGGCGTCAGTCACGTCCTCATCCTGGGATAAAAGAACAAGTGTTACTCAACAGTGAGGGACAAATCCTTCTTTGATCTCGTATGATTTACACACGTGACATTCGTAGTTTACTGTAAAACGGTAATGTAACACTCCGACAGGTGTGGAGCCGCTCGTTCTCAGTGAACTGCATCTCGTCTCACATAATATACATCACCAACTAACATTCTTTTTTAGATTTTTTTTGGATTTTTTTCCCCCATTTTTCGCCCTAATTTAGTCGTATCCAATTCCCACCCGTCAACTTTTGCCTTCCCTATCACACGACCACCACCGACCAGGGAGGGGCACGAGCAAGCACACACCCCCTCCGTGACATGCGATGCTACCGCCCGCCTCTTTTCGAAAGTTGCGCATGCATATTTGAGGGCGGCCTAACACACTCGGAGGGAAAGCGCTATCCGCCCCCTCGAACGAATGAGCTCACAGACACCCATGATTGGCTGGTGATCGCTGTGAGTGACAGGGAAGGGAGCGTATGCCATCCCTCCCTCCTGTGAGAGCTCGGCCAATTAGCTCCCATGGACTCCCGGTCACGGATGGCTGTGGCATCAACCCGGATACGAACTTGCGATCTCCGGGTTGATAGTCGCGGACCTTGTTGCCACTCGGGAGCCCCACCAACTAACATTCCAACAGCGCTCGCTACTGACTCGGTAGAGATATATATATATATACACACACACACACACACACACACACACACACACACACACATCGCACCTGATGTGTTTCATCCAGAGACTTTTGGTTCTTAAATCAGCCCAGAAGTCCATCCTGGTACAAACCCCACACAGGCATCGCATTAATATTAGTTTTGGTGGAGAGACGGTCATGACTTCTGTAGTCTACCTCACTCACTCGCTCACCTCTTTATTAGCGAACCGTTCAATCCTATTAACGTCACGGCGAGGCTAGAGGCTATCTCAGCTGACACCGGGTGAAGGCGGGGTACACCCTGAACAGCTCACCAGACCATCACAGGGCCCCTCACACACTCGCACACACACAAAACCATTCACACTCACACCAAGGGGTAATTTGGCACAGCTAGTCTTTGCACTGTGGGAGGAAACTGGACTACATGGAGGAAACCCAGGGGGGAAAAATGCAATGCAAGGACTGGAATCTGGAACCTTCTTGCTGTGAGGCAGGACATGTCTCTCACCTTTGACTAGCATAAATAATAAAGATTTTTTGAAAGAATGTCCCGCGATGCAGAAATGACGCAAGCTTTCTATGGGATGGTTGTACTGGGAGGTGATCACCGTCAGAAGGTACCACTGCGCGGATCATGTGATTTTGCGTTCTGTCCCTAATGTTAAAAGCAAAACGTGTTTCAAATCCATCTTATTTTTATTTCCAGGTTATTTACCGCCTTGCGTTCTGTGGTTAAAGATAAAGACGTTCCAAGATAAAGGTGTTGCATGTGTTTTGCTGCGCACTCTGCAGGCACGGCAGGCGGAGATGGAAGCTGCACGCTTGGCCAGAGAGAAGGAGGAAGAGGAGGCCAAGCAGGCGGCCCAGCAGGCCAAGAAAGAGAAAGAGGCCCAGAAGAAAGCCATCAAGAAAGAGCGACAGAAACTCAGGACAACGTGCAAGGTTCGCGAGACAGCGCTTTCCCATATCTCGCAAACAACATGGCCGCCACATGCCAATCAATGCTAGCCAGGCGGAGTCTAATTTCCTCAAACATTCGGAACTCACGAATGGTTGTGCAGATTCTCCCCACAGGGTTGTGAGGACGGGGCTAAAATTTGGGGCGTGGTTAACAACTCACTGACCGGTGACATCACAAACAGCTGGTCCAGTGGCGATCTTTCCGGGCGGCGGAACAAAAACAAAGTCACTTGTGTGTTCAGGTCACGCAAGAATTACCGAGTGATACCAAAATACCAGTTCGCTGTTGTGTCCCAGAGAACACGGAGCGTTTTGGTAAAGATTTGCGTATCCGTTTTTACTGATTTCCGAAGCACTGTAAGAAAAAATGAACCTATCAGAGGCTCTCAGTCTGTGCTTTAAAATGAAAATGTCTCTTGTGAATTTTGACTTTTAGCTAAAAGCATTAAAATGTGCCTTTAGCTCCGCCCACTCAGACATACAAGAATTTCATAAGATGTGAAACCTTCTGATGCGAGCTGGTCGTAGGATTTCTGGTACATCAGTCTCACTCGTGTTCAGTGACCAGGTTAGCCTGTTCAGGGTGACGGTGGATCCAGAGCCCGTTCCTGGAGCTGTGAGGTGGTACCACAACCAAACACACCAGATCTATAAACAGTACGGTGGTCACATATCGCTGAGTAGCTGGACGCAGGGTGAATCTGATCAGTGGTGACTCGTTAAAACGATTCAGGAAAAATAGAAAGTTAGATTCTAAAGCACCTCAGAGGTTGGGGTGTGGTCATCCATGGGGCGGAGCCAATTTCTGAGGAATTGTGGAGCTGATGTTTGGTGTGTAAAACTGTACCTGAATTTCTAATAACGACTCGGGGATCAGACTCAGGGCAGTATACAGGAAGGGTGTCTGGACCCCACAGATTATTTTTTATTATAGGAGCATAAATGATCCCTTTCTTGTTTAAATTTGTGTTTTCCAGAACTGTAATTACTTTGCGGACAGCGAGGCGGAGAGTGTGAAGATGATGGAAGACGTTGAGAAGTTGTGTGATCGACTGGAGCTCATGAGGTACTGCTGTAGTCCCGCCGTATTCTTGCTGTAGGAGAGATTTCCTTCCGTTCATAGCGGATCTACTGGTTTTCAAAATAAAAGCGTGATGAGGTGTGTTCGGTTGATTCATATTGAATCTCTTTTTTTTTTTTCTTTTTTTTAGTTTGCAGACATTAAATGAACTTTTAGCTACAGGAAGCAGGGAGGAGAGCAGAGCTGCCGTCGAAAAACAGGTGAGTCTGGAACAGAGAAGCAGCGATGCTACATGTGGGGTTTTACAGCAATAAACAAACCGAAAGTTATTATGTATGGAGTTATGCGCTGCTGAAAGGCGGAGCTCCTGATAGATATTTCTGTTAAAAGGTGTCTGAGGCTGGTGTTAAGAGTATCACGTCTTTAAGGAAATAAATCAATCTCCCCTGAGTTTCCCGACTACGGTCTGAAGCGAAAGAAGGAAAGGTTACCCCCAAGTTTTCCTTTCACCTCCGTTCACTTGCTGATTTCTGCCTTCATTTGTATCACGTGTCAGTATAATTATCCGTTCAACACGTTCATGGTCCGTGTTCCTGTTAGTGTTTGGTGGTGTTTTGCTTGGCGAACGTTTCTCCGGAAGTGTGGGATTAGCTGGGCTGATGCTTACTTAATTTTCCCGGCTTGGTAGAGGTTTGCGCTCTTCGAGTGCTCTTATTTACTATATTTATTCCACAGGTCATTCGTGTACATATGGTTTGTAAGATGTTTGTTACAAACAACACCCACCCCCCACCCCCAACAGAACTGATGTAACTCGGGCACGTTTATAGATTTTTTGTCGATTTGTTGAGGACCATTTTTCTTTGACCAGGTTTGAAATTTCTTGCTGATATCTTAAGGTGTTGCTTCAGTATTTGTATCTAATCCTTTATGATTTTATTTTTTAAATTCCTTTTTCACCCCAAGGCCAAAACCCTTACAGCGTGATGCTAGAACCCCAATATGTATCGTTCATGATGGGCTGAACAGTTCAATTTGTGCATCATGTGATGTACAAGAGGCTGATGATCTCCTCTAAACTCCCGTCTGCGATTTATTTTACCAGTTTTGGTAGAACATTAAACATGTTCCTTGCACAAAACATGGATGGTAGATGTTCACGCCTTGGTACCTGATGCCTCCACCATCTTCACCCCTTTACCTCTTCACTCATTGTTGCCTTGGGGTTCAATTGAACCTTATAAAGTCAAGGTCATTCAGTCTTGGGACTTAAAGTAGGCCTCCTTCCTCAAGTCCCTTTATGTGTCTGTGCTACTAAGCATATTTAGACAGATCCTTGTAGGAGCTTCAGTTTAGAAGTTAGAAATGTTCATGATTTCTTTACTGGGTCTTGGATGCTTGAATTCTCCAGTGGAAACGAGTGTAAGAAGGCAGTGGCTCTAAAATTGGCAAATCAAAAGCTTCGGAAAGCTATTACAGGATTTTCTGGAATCTTTTAGAGTGTCAGCTTCCTTCCATCCATCCATCTGTAGAACTGCTTAATCATACTTAGGCTGGAGCTTATCTCCGCCGACTTTGGGGCAAAGGTGAGGTACACCCTGAACAGCTCACCAGACCGTTACAGGCCCAACACACACACGTGTTGTGGTACAGACGTGATAACCCTGCCGCCGCCATCGTGCCGCCCCAGAATCTCAACTCTTGCTCTTGTCTTTGTTTATGTAAACTTTGGAGTTTTGTTGTAGTGAATTAAATCTGAACTAAATCTGCCTTCATTCAGTTAATTTTGAACTGATTCCTGCTGTGAGTAAAGAGGAATCTCCCCCGATTAACCAGTCAGAATGGAACGGAGTGAAACGTGTCACGTGTGGAGTTGTGAAAAGCTGTGACTGAATATTCGTATTCAGGGTGTACGTGAACTCTCAGCCTCAGCGCTACACGTGTGAACGATGAGGGGTTTCACTATGAGTGTGTTTTGTGTAGGTGCAGGAAGTGAACGCGCAACTGCAACGAGAGCGAGAGGCCGAAGTTAAGACACAGCAGGCGGCGCGCAGCTCAGAAAACACCGGCGTCGGAAGCGGGGTGAGCAAAGGCTGGAACGAGGAGGATCTGCAGCTGCTCATCAAAGCCGTTAACCTGTTTCCTGCTGGAACCAACGCCAGGTGAGACACTTACACACACTGTCGTTCCTGTTGTAGTCCTGCGCTAACACTTGGGCTCTGTCCTGTCCTGCAGATGGGATGTCATCGCCAACTACATGAACTTGCACTCAGGTAGTGGCATCAAAAGAACCGCCAAAGACGTCATCAATAAAGCTAAGACTCTACAGAAACTCGGTGAGTTCCAGTTGCGTGTAAACAGGATCGATGACGTCGCTGTTGAAAGAGTTGATCATGTTATTCGATGCTTCTTTCTACCTCCAGACCCTCACCAAAAGGAAGAAGTGAACAAAAAGGCTTTTGAGAAGTTTAAGAAGGAGCATTCTGTCGTTCCTCCAACTGTGGACAACGCCGTGCCTTCAGAGCGATTTGAAGGCGAGTCGCCATCTGTTTATATTTGAAACTATATAATCGACGATATAATAGCGCAGCATCATTTCCTTCCATTGTGTAGAAATGAGGCCCAGACTCCTCCATCATGTTGACTTAGAGTAGTAGAGAGAAAAGTGCTAGTCAGGTACATGTCATCATTTGGTAGCCCCGCCCCTTTCTCCCAATAGCAGGATCCAACCTGTTGCAGAGGCTGTCAGTCATTCCTAATTTCTGGTACCAGCAGGTTAAATAACATGTTGTGAATAGACGTAACACGTTTGCTGATGTCCGCTCAGCTCAAGATGTAGCGTGGGCTGTGGCTTTCAGATTTTTATCTTTTCTATCTTTTCTGAGCAAGATTTTATTTCACTCCTAATGTTTCACATGTTGAGAATCATGAAAAATAAATAAATACAGACGTTTGATTACATCAGAGGTGTGAAAATGCACTTTTCACACATTTCCTGCGTCTGGCGATCTTTAAGAATGTTCTCTTGCGGATTTGCTGGAACGTTCTGCTTTAAATGAGTCTAATTTGTCTCCGATCATCGTTAGGATCAGCCAGTGACACTAATTCTGCTCATTGGACGACGGAGGAACAGAAACTCCTTGAGCAGGCGCTGAAGACTTACCCTGTGAACACACCTGAGCGCTGGGACAAAATCGCTGCCACCGTGCCTGGACGCACCAAGAAAGACTGTATGAAGAGATACAAAGTAAGTGCACCCTCCGCGTAAGAGACTGAGTGCCTGAAAGAGCCTTAATGTCGAGCGTCATGTGATGATTATAACCTGTTATAAACGATGGGTCATTTCTGTCTCTCACAGGAACTCGTGGAAATGATTAAAGCCAAGAAAGCTGCACAGGAACAAGTCGCTGCTAAGAGTAAAAAATGACAGCAAAAAAGTACAAGAACAAAACACACACGCAGAGTTATCCTCATAGTCTTTTAATGTTATTGTGGTGTTCTTTATTTTATAATAAAACAAAAAAAAAGCACAGACTCCATAAATGCTCCGGGGTTGTTATTTGTGACGCTCAGGTTGTTAGCCAGTTCATCCCGGTTCTGATCTGGTTGTAGTCTGCAAGATGATCGATAGGTCCTGAAACACATCACAGCATCATGTTAAACAGAACTCGCCCGGGACGTGCTAAAAACTCTTTCAAATATTTTCTGTATTAAATTTATAGGATTGGGTGATATTACACGGCATGGTTGAATACTGGACTGTATAAAGAAATGTGTACACGCTGAATACCGTAAGTGACCAATCAAACAACCTGTTGATGTGGAGCACAGTTATGCTGCTGCGCACTGGGGTCCTGATCTCTCTGTCAGGGTTTAGTTCACAATAACCAGCTCACTGTACGCTGTCCATTAATTAACGTTCACGATCCTCTTCCAGTCTATCAGCCTCATTATAACAGTTACAGAAGGGTGTGTGTGTGTGTGTGTGTGTGTGTGTGTGTGTGTGCGCGCACTTTTTTCAAGCCACAAAATAAACTGCTGTTTACACAGCTGACCTCTACATTATACACTGTCAGGCCAAGAAAAAAAGCTGTGCAGCGTCTTTATCCTTGATCACAGCATGTAATCTCTATGGCATTGTGGCTCCGGTTGGTCCGGTCGAGGCTCAGCAACATTAATGTGGCGATAAAATGAAGTCGGTTGATGATCTGAATGTACTGAATGAGCAGGTTATCACATCAATGCACTTTTTCTTCCCTGATATAAAACGGGGACTCAGATAATGAACGAGTGGTTCAGAGATCATGAGGAATCATTTTCACATATGTATCGGCACTCCAGAGTCCTGACCTTAACCATATTGAAAGTTTTCGGGATGTGCTGGAGATGACTTCATGGAGGGGTTCGGTTTTTCCCTCGCCGGTATGAAATGAACCCGACACTAGATGGAAATAAATGTTCGGTAGCTGGAATTTGTTGAAATGATGGCACGGTGGTGAGTACATGCTGTAATCAAGGCTAAAGACTCTCCCAATAAAATATTAGGATGCACAGCTTTTTTGGGAGTGGGCAGTAAACATCTCTATCACAACAAGGTTCGTTTTTATTAAACCAATATTCAGAGGTGGATGTCCCTGAATAGTTTATAGTGTTGGATAATGGACCCATTCTTCATGGCTACTTTCCTAAAACAGACTGATGCGTCATTGATAAAAACCCCAAGTGGAATGTTTCGAGGTTACGGCTGCGTAGCGTAAAACATCAGAAAAGCTGATGAGTGGAATAAAAATCCAACAGGAAAAAATGTCTTTGAAAGGGAACCTGGCTGAGATCTCAGGTGCTGATTAAAGGTCAGGGTTGAAGAATACGAGTGATGAAGTTGAGCTGTTTCCGTTCATACAGACTCGTATACGTGATCATGTAGACTTCACCCGTACGTACCGACGGCTGCGATCGCTGGCGCCTTGTTGTAAATGTATTTAGTACACACTTCCTTGATGGTGTTTGCATCTATGGCCTTGATGTAAAGAGAGATGAACAGCAGTTAAATATCTTCCCCAGTTTAACAGCACCATCATATTAATCTCTTTTGTAGGAAGAGGATTTGTATGAACACAAAGTCTTACATCTATTCTCGCCTCCAGTTCATGCAGGGGAATTCTGCGGCTGTAGCACAACATCTGCCTCCCGATGTCCTCACAGATGGGTGTGGAACCTAAAAAAAAAAGGTGTTCCATATTAGTCCATATACGCTCCAGCACAACCCACGTCTCTGAAACTCGACGGACGCTCCTCTAATCCCAAAACTACGGATACGCGCGAACACAGAATCCAACTTACCGTCTAAATGAAGCAGCATATTCGTCTTCAGGAGATTTTTTGCTCTTGCTACGTCGCTGTCAGTCACACTGGTGCACAGAGACATCCTGCGTGCACACACACACACACACACACACACACACACACACGGTATTTTAAATGCAGGTCATCGACAAAGTAAATGAGACACTGTAAGAGGCACTAACCATTCCAGCTGCGTGAAGTGCACCATGTCGCTGATCGTGTTCGGCTCGCACACGGTGTAGATTCCCCACAGTCCAGTGTCTGTGTAGCAGGTATTAAATGACTGGAAGCTGTGGCACAGGTTTCCCTGACATGCCATCTGGGCCAGTCTGCTAGACAGATTCTGAGCGAGAACGGCGAGTTAAGACACAACAAGACGACAGCCTCGAATCTTAAGGATGCATGATCGAAATACTGACCACGCCACCACCGAAAGAGCGGTCCCAGTTCCCGATAAGTGTGTTGGCCACCATGAGAGGGATCGTGTCGGGGTGAGACCAACCCACTGCCTCGACAGCAATCGCTATGTGAGCCAGTGGCATCTTATTATCTCCGACTCGAATCTGTTTAAAAACAACAACAACAATTTGAGTGAAGCTGTAGGACAAATATTATCATAAGTAAACATGTGGGTTCATATCATACATTAAGTGCACCTGTAGAGCGCAAACCTCCACCAAGCTGAATTAAAATAAAAAGTGCACAGCACCACTGAAAACACTAGAGAACAAAAAGGTCGGGTTAGACTTTGCTAGAAAGCATACTCAGTTCAGCAACAAGATTCTTGAAACTGAAAGACCAACTTGTAGCATAATGATGGAATTAAAACAGTACGGAGAAGGAAGGACTCTTGATCTGAAACATACCACATCCTCTGTCAAACATGGTGGATATGGGCATATACAGCTGCCGGCGGAACTGGTCGCTGGGGTTTTTTGATGTGACCGCTGACGGAATCTAAAGTGTATGAAGCTACACTTTCTGCTCAGATTCAGTCAAATGCTACAAAGCTGATAAGGTGGCACTTCACAGCACTGATGGATCATGATCTGAAACTTGCAAGAGCTTCTGAAGAAATGAAATGTTCTGGAATGGCCGAGTCCATTAACTCCACCGAGCGGCTTTTCACTTACTGAACCCGAAACCGAGGGCAGAAATATCCACAAACAAGCAGCGACCAAAGTAAAGGTCTGGGGAAAATAGCTCAAGGGAGGAAACCTTCCATGATTGCAACGAAGTATTACAAACAATCTTTATAATTATTTCAGTTCGTCCAGATACTTTTGAGCCTGTGAAAATGCAGTGAGTGTGTGTATAATAAAGCTGTAACTGATAATTGTTTTGTTTTAAATCCACTGTGGTTTGGAGACAAATGTGCACTACTGTCCAAATACTTATGGACTGGACTATATTCATTGGCACAGACGAGAGTCACAACGTTCCTCTTCCACGTCTCCCACTGAGGGTCGTCTTCCACCGTTTCCTCGTTATGTCAGTAAACTTTACTATAAACGGGGATTTGTGGGTAAATTAGATGTGATTGGCAATGGTCAACATACAGAAAAAAAACAGCCTTTTCCAAAACTTTAACACACACACACACACACACACACACACACACACACACACTCACTCACAGACACAATATAAAATATCAATCTCAGTGCTCACATGTCACTGTTTGTAGTGTATTTTATTACCTCACTTCCTGTGAACTTGCACGGCGGTAATGCTGGTGCTTCATCCCGGTACCTGGCTGGCAGCTTCCCAAAGTGGTATTTGGCCAAATCTATTAGTTCACTGTGGGACACTCCTGAGGGAGAAATAATAATAATAATAATAATTCCCAGAAGGCTGTGTGTGAGCACACCTTGTTCAATCTTGACGGATTTATGCACGCACGCACACACACGCATATATATATGTGTGATCAATAAAGTCAAGTCTATATACACACACACACACACACACACACACACACACACACACAGTAGTGTGCAGTGAACGTTCTACACCACCACTTTTGTCTAAAATGGCTCCTAATAAAAAGTAAAAAAATGACTTCTCTAGAATTTTTTGGTGAAAATGTATTGAATGCTATTGTAGGCAACAAGAACCAAAAAAATCATTCCGAAAAGTATATTGAGGTAAAAGTATGAATAATAAACAAAAACACTGAAAATACCAACTTTTCAGAAATATTGAAAGGCGTCGCAAATTTTATTTTTTTGACTTGAATGAAAACATGAATGAAAACATGAATGAACTTCACACCATATGGAATCGTTTATTGAGTGAAGAAATTAAAAATATGTGAACACGATGCCTGAAAGGTTAAATGCTGTAATGAAAGTAAAGGATGTTTACACTAAATTTTGACTTTTTTTCTCGAAAAACAGGCTTTTATTTTTGTTATTACTGTATATTGTTGTTTCTTTACTTATTCTCATCAATATGATCCAATATTACATGAAATAAATCCTTGAATAGAACTTGGTTTCTGATTTATCTTCATTTGTTAAGTGTATTTTTAATTTCTTCACTCAATAAATCATCCCATATGGACTGAAGTTCATTCATGTTTTGCAAAAGTCCAAAAAAATAAGACTTGCGACGCCTCTCAATTTTTCTGAAAAGTTGGTATTTTCAGTGTTTGTTTATTATTCATACTTTTACCTCATTATTCTTGTCGGAATGATTTTTTTTGGTTCTCGTTGCCTACAACAGCATCGTTCAAAACATTTTAACCAAACAATTATAGAGAAGTAATTTTTAATTCTTTTTATTAGGAGCCCACTACTGGAGATATACACTCACCGGCCACTTTATTAGGTACACCTGTCCAACTGCTCATTAACACTTAATTTCTAATCAGCCAA
>JAQMYF010000007.1:3961413-3977896 GCA_030014195.1 Neosilurus mollespiculum
TGAAGGCAAAAGGGGGTCCAACCCGTTACTAGCATGGTGTACCTAATAAAGTGGCCGGTGAGTGTGTGTGTGTGTGTATATATATATATATATATATGTGTGTGTGTGTGTGTGTGTGTGTGTGTGTGTGTGCGTGTGTGTGCATAAATCCATCAGGACTGAACAAGCTGCACTCACACACAGCCTTCTGGAAATGATTGAACAAAAGTTTTTTTTTTTTACAGTTAATACTCCAGATGTGCATGTTTATTTACCCCCAGCTGCAGCCAGCACCATCCTCGGCCCCTTGTAGTGAGTCGTGATGTACTCCACAAGGTCGGCTCTGTTTATAGTTCTGTAAAACACACACCGGTCACGCTGGGCTATGAGGACTAACGTCGCTAAAAGCTCCTGCGTCTGAAATCACTCTGTACAACAGAGCACCAAACAGCGAGTTCACCAGTCTGCAGTGGTGTCCGAATGACCCCGTGAGAACGACATGGTGCGCTTGATGTGTCCCATAATGCAACGTTAAAAATAGTGTATAAGAGATGGTTATTAACCAAGCAATATATACCATCATGCATTGTATGTGGGCTGTGGGAAAGAGTACCTGACACACAGGAGGGGACAGAAAGAGAGAGAGACGTTAGCCTGTCCTATGCACGGAGCGCAGGGAGGGTACGGGAGGGGGTGTCACACACCCCCAGAAAATGTGTGAAAATGTACCGCTCATAAACCATGTAGCAGTGATGATCCAGCACATCAGAAAAGTGAATACAACTGAAATTTGCAGTGGTATTTTTGATTGTAACTTAAAAAGAAATTTAAGCATTAAACAAAGTGTGGAACACATTATAAAGAGACAATAAAAAATAAAAATAAGTTCTCTCATTTGCTACTTAATCCTACTAGGGTTGTGGGGAGGCTGGAGTCTATCTCAGCCGACACTGGGTGAAGGGGGGTACACCCTGAATAACCCATCAGACCATGGCAGGGCCAACACACACACACACACACACACACACACAAAACCATTCACACTCACAGCTCGGGGCAATCTGGAAACACCAATTAGCCTAATGTGCATGTCTTTGGACTTTGGGAGGAAACTGGTTTACCCAGGACCTGAACCCAGGACCTTCTTGCGGTGACACGGATGTGCTAACTAGGGCTGCACGATATTGGAAAAAACTTTACACTGTGATCTTTTTTGTGATAAATCTTGCGATATTAAAGACTCGGACAGCTCTATTTGGAAGGAATTAGTCTGATTCACCAAGGTCACTGATCCAACATGTCCTACCCTAAAAATTAAGGGGCTCCTCAGTGTACAAACAAGATTTCTGGTAAATAAAAGGGACCAGGATGCTTAAAACAGAGCATTAGGGACGGAAGCCTCGTTCACATTAGAGAATTTACACGAGTGAAAAACAGACGTTATTTATCACTTTATTCTACACTTCGTTGTAAACAGCAGAAAATTAATAAACATCTTTTAAACAAAAATCTAAAAACAAAAGAGCAGCAACTGCTTAAATTCTGTCTGATGAATTGTGGTGGTATGTTCGCTCAGTTGTAACTACTTTAAGGAACTTTTATATATTTGAACTATTAACATTTCTATTCAAACATTTTTCCTTATGTGTATTAATGGATGCAACCTTTTTGTGTGAATGAATTAATATTTGTGATTATTGTTTACGTATCATGTATCAACAATAATTTTAAATATTAATTCAATTACACAAAAAGATTGCATACTTTAACACAATTAAGCAGAATTTTTTAAAATAAATATTCAAGTCATTCAGTACATTAATTAAACACTGATATAATTATGTGAGTTTTTTTCTTAAATCTTTAATTTGAAATGTGTATTATGTTATTGATGAAATGTTACCATTAATTAAATGTGAACTATAACACCACATAGCTACATTAGTCTGAAATTCTGAAAATAAAATTAAATCCGATCGCAGAAACGTACACGTTACTGTCATTGGTCGATTTGCTGAAGAATCTTCACAGAAGACAAGCCAAGCTGATGCGCGCTGTGCATGAACGTTCGGTTAAGAAAACATCCTGCTGAGGAAAAGTTCCGACGGGGCAGAAGTAGTCGGTAGGGTCGAGCGGGGGGGTCATGGAGGCAGGGAAAATAACAGCAGGCGCTTACAGAAAAATTGCATCTAAATAACATAGCTGCAGTAAAAACGCTACGCCATGCTAAAACAACCTAGCTGGAACACTGCGTGTGTGTGTGTGTGTGTGTGTGTGTGTGTGTGAGAGAGACGTGGGGGTGATGACTGTGCTCAGAGACTGAAAGAGACAGCAAGAGAGAGAGAGAGAGAGAGAGAGAGAGAGAGAGCAGTGCAAAGAGGAGAGAGATGCTCTTCTGAAGCAAAATAATGTTGACACGTAAAAAACATCGCATGTCCTGCGATGTGACTATCGTACACGCGAACATCGCGATGACGATGCTCAAATTGATACATTGTGCAGCTCTAGTGCAAACCACCATGTCGCTGTGCCTCCCAGAGTAAAATTTTGTCTAATAAAAGGCAGGTGCAAAACACCAGCTCTACGATGCTGACCCGTTACAGTTTAATTGTGTGTGACAGCGTTACGTAATTAACGGCACCTGCATTACGTAATTAATCATCTCTAAAGCATTAACGCCGCTGAGCTCAGTGTGAAGTTCTCCGCATTCAATTCCCTACAGAATGACTGACCGAGCGATTTCAGACACGGGGCATAAACCCAAAATACATGTGGATTACACTCTCACCAACACGACGTTCTCTATACAGCGCAGACTCTCTACACGTTCACATATATACTGGCCTGATGTTCTCCGCAGGTCCGAGGATGGTTCTTCCTAAAGCCGTGTCCTGGTACGCTGTAGCATGCAGATAGTCGAAGACAACTTCCTGCAGGTTGGTCTCCACTTCCTGCATCTCTCGGAGGATGACTCCGCGCTCACGCTCGATCTCCGCCTCCCCCAGCAGGCTGTTCTGGATGATATCCGCAAGAATCTCCACGGCTGGCAAACAACAACAGTACAAGCTACTAAAACTAGGCTCCGCCCTCCTATTAAGTGTTTCGGCCAACGAATGAATGTTTTATTAAAGCTCTGCTTTAAGAGACATTATATCAGCTCGTAGTGCAGTATAATCTGAGTATTAATATTTTATATGCATTATGATTATGGAAGCGCTATCGTACCTCGGGGAAGGTCTTTAGAAAAGGCTTTGGCGTAATAAACAGTCTGCTCTCTTGAGGTATAGGCATTCAAGTGAGCGCCCATGTTCTCGATCTCAAGTTCCAGGTCGAGCTGCGAACGTTTCCTTGTACCCTATAAAATACAGAAAGGTACACAGTGTATCAACACGCCGTCCTGTACGCACACGGCTGCGCACACTGGTATACAGCGTAGTTCAGATATGAAACCTTTCACACCGTGTAGTCACAGACTACATCACACAGGAGGCTGGCGGCAGTAAATCAGAAAACCAAATGCTAACATGTCACGTTAGCCTAACCTTATTCTCGAAGACCACTGCATCCTGTAAATTCGTTGAACGCATCGGGGGCGTGGTCAAAATGTGAAAATGTGAAGTTGTCCTCGGGGCACTCCGGTTTCCTCCCACAGTCCAAAGAAACGCACATTAGGCTAACTTCCTGTTCCAGATTGCCCCAGGTGTGAATGTGAGTGCGAATGGTCGCGCGTGTGTTGGCCCCGCCCTATTTGGATTAGGCAGTTTGGCGAATGAGTGAGAGAGATACCTACTGATACCTTACGATTATTTATTTTACATTTATATTCAGAAATGGAGTCCAAATCATTTCCACTGTGATGTCTGAACATTTTGGGGAGTTGAAATCACTGTGTTGCATCATGGGATGCCGTAGCTGAGGAATTGAGCTCTGGATGTATACTGGAAATTTTCACAGCAGTAGCTCAGTAGAAGCTATTGGGGCAACTGTCCTGTACCGCAAGCGGATTATTTTTCATGTACTGCGTACCATGATGCAAATGGGTACCAGTATAAAATACCGGTGAAGGTACAGACGGTTAATCCTTTAGAAACTCTTCTGACAATCTGATCATGGCTAAAACTACACCTCTCACCTTAAAAGCCATGTGCTCCAGGAAGTGGGCGGTGCCATTGTTCCTGTCGTTCTCATAGCGACTCCCAGCATCGATCCACAGACCCACCTGCAGCAAGATTACACATGGGTCAATCCATATCATCAGAAAATCCTGCCATGGGTAAAACGCCAGTTTGATCTATCAGAAAACCCCAATTCTCTTTAAAATGACGTCGATTTGACATCGATATCACATATACTGAGAGGGTTGTGGGAATTTGATGTTGAGAACAATAAAAATTGTTTCTATCCCCTAAAATTTGTGCTTATCATCGTAACTATATATTTCATGTAAGTTGTACTTGCACTGTTAATAAGACTGACGTAGCAGAAGGGACAACCAAAATTTGAGGCATCTGGACAAAATACTTAAGGAGCTATAGCTGTCTGAAAACGCTGTGAGAAATTTTAACGAAATGGAAAACCAACTTTAATTACTAAACCCGTGAGCTGGGGTGGTTTCACCAGGAAACCTTTATAATCATCCAAAATGAACTGATAACGGAAGATAAAACACATACAAGATATTCAGTAGTGAGTGGATCGTTTAAAGGAAAACGAAAGGAGACTTCTCCAAACTCGCCTGTAAAACTGAAAAGATGTAGATTTTCATTATCAGGTGGTTTTTACTTACATCACACAGTCGTGTGCAGTGAAGATTACACACCACCACTTTTATCTAAAAGGGCTCCGAATAAAAAGAAGTAAAAAATGACTTCTCTGTAATTTTTTGGTGAAAATGTTTTGAACGATGCTATTGTAGGCAACGAGAATCAAAAAAATCATTCCGTCGAGTATATTGAGGTAAACATATGGCTAATAAACAAAAACACTGAAAATACCAATTTATCACAAAAATGTATCAGAAAAATCGAAAGGTTTTTGACTTTTGCAAAACATGGATGAACTTCACACCATATGGAATGATCTAGTGAGTGAAGGAATTAAAAATATGTGAACTCCGTGCCTGAAAGGTTAAATGCTGTAATCAAAGTAAAGGATGTTCACAATAAATATTGACTTTTTCCTCAAAAAAGAGACTGTAATTTTTGTTTTTACTGTATATTGTTGTTTGTTTACTTATTCTCATCAATATGATTCAATATTACATGAAATAAATCCTTGAATAGAACTTGGTTTCTGATTTATCTCCATGTTGTTAAGAGTAGAATCATCACTACTGTATGAGGCTGCAGTCTGCTAGAATGTAGTTTGTATTAGCCTGTTTGAGAAAGCGGCCATGTGTAGTTCGTTTCAGTGTGAGAGAGTGCAAATCGTGACAATAGCACACGGCTACATTAGTTAGCAGTTAGAAAGCAAGATAGTGGCAGTAATAACATTAAACTAACAAATCAGATATAAACTAGTGAACCTCTGAATAAAATTAAAGATAAAACTCGGCACATCTGCACACGATACTACATTACATTTACACACATCACACAGGCGTCTGCTCGTTTATATCAACGCATGGCACACACACACATAATTTAATTTAAATGCACAACACCTCTGCAGAACTGCGTTAATCCCGCCGCACTTTTCGCAGTACAATGGCGCCCTTGTACGAGAATTTATTACTTGTTTTTGTTTCCACGGAGAAGGTTGTAATAACGACAGCATGGTTTGATGGGTAGGGACCCGTTTAAAGAGATGATACTGAAACAGTGTGTTGAGTAGAGCGTGTACCGTGCATGTCGGTAGACCCGAATCTTCAGACGCCACTCTGAGGCCATTCGTCAGCGTGGTTAACTTCGTCTCCGGAACATTGAGCGCCACTTGAGCTGCAGCTTGTGTGGCCCGCTGGCGGAACCTCTAAAAAAAAAAATTAAACAAGGCATGATTGAGAAATCTGAGTATTCCAGCAGCACATAGACACAAGGCACATAAAATAAATAAATAAACAGAAAATAAGATAAAGTCGTCGATGAGGATTTCTTGAGTGTATATGGTTAAAATTTTTTTATTTAAATACTTATTTTACTTTATTACAGAGTCCCAAAAGATATTTTTTTATCTTGTGTGCACAAGGCGTTTATGTTGCTTACGCCAGATCATAACTGGATAAGATTATGCGCTCAGCGTAGTGTAGGCGCGTGGTAAAGAAGCTCAGGACGGGAGCACAACACAGAGAGATGATGATGTCATCACTTTTGTAAGCCCTGTACATCTGAATATCATCCGCATACACGTTTTCATGTCCTGGAAAAAATATCTGTGCCAAATTTCATCCAGATATAAGCGACGATACCCTCCCAGCACATCTTTAGGGGTAGACGCGTCACTTTAGACCTCTTGTAATTGCTATGACCATCATTATTATCATTATTATTATTATTATTATTATTAATATTAATATTTTAAATTATACAGTGTGTGTTTGTTAGGTAGTATTGTGTGGAACCGTGCTTGATCATTTTGGGGATTTGAGAAAAGCTGAATGATTTTAACGTAACGTCTGCCCTCATGTGATGGCGTGAAATAAACTCCAGCACCGATTCAGACTTTTCGTGGATGGAGAGATTTCCCAGAAAGCTTCCATTTAGATGCTGCTGTCTCGTGAACAAGGCGTTGAGAAAACCTTTCATTTTACAGAAAAAAAAAACGTCCGTCCTGTTACATGAGATCAAACACACACGAGTCCTTAATGTTAGATCAGATTCAATACATACTTCAAACATATGAGAAAAACTCAGTGTTCCAGAAGTTCTCTTTTTATTGCTGTATTTATGATCCTACACATAATATATTATCCAAAAATACATCAAATAGAGTTTTACATTATCCTGGAAATTTGGACTATTTTGTCCCTCAAAAAAGCTACAAAGAGAATTTTTGGTCATATATATATATATATATATATATATATATATATATATATATATGTGTGTGTGTGTGTGTGTGTGTGTGTGTATTAATCACCTTTTAGGGGCTCTATAATAAATGAGTATAAATAAATATATAGAATAATTTGTTGGATTTTATATCTTATACTTATGTCATATATAAAAAAAGATATTATCTAAAACCAAATTATCTCTTATAAAATGCAGTTATCGAATATAAGATCAGAATTTGTGTAGTTATTATGTTTAATGTGAATTTAAATCATAACAACTTCAGCAGTGACTCAGTGTTAGCATCAGTGTTAGCATCAGTGTTAGCATCAGTGTTAGCATCAGTGTTAGCATCCCCTCTTTCTCACACACTCTCACTTGTTCGGTGTTTCAGCTCCTGGTCGTGTTCAGCTTGTTTTTATTACCTGTGTAACTGAACCTGTTCTCAGAAGACTCTTTACAAGCTGCCCTCCTGCAACACCGAAGAGCCGAACAGGCGCCGCCATCTTGTTTACATGTGTCCCTACCATAGACCTGTAAACACGTAGACTGGACGCTGCGTCGTTTTTCAACGTGCTGACGCAACTTGACGCCATCTTGGACAATGTTCCTTCATCAACAGCTTGGAAGGGGATGGAAACAGTAAGAGTCTAGGGTCAGAAAGCTGTAACACTTACAGGAACCAACACAGCAGGTCATATCACTAATCTCCCATCGATCGTGTCCATTTCTCCTCTTTAACATCCGAAGGATTCGTCCTTTTCCTTCCCCTGAGGCCACTCAGATACCCGTTCAGTCCCTTGTCATCTCAAGACTAGACTACCGCAGCTCACTCCTGGCAGGTCTGGATTTCAGTCCGGAATTTTCCCACACCACTCCGCTGCCACGCTCTCTCCATGGGCTTCCTGTAGCTGCTCGCATTACATTTAAAACACTAATGCTTGCCTACGAAGCCAAAAATGGACCTGCACCCTCCTACCTTGAAGCACTTATCACACCCCACACAGCACCGCGTTCTCTCAGATCCTCTAGCACTGATACTGGTCCCTTTCTTCTACCAAGAGGCAAGGGCAAAATGCGTCTAAACCCTTCTCTGTTATGGCTCCAAGGTGGTGGAATGAACTTCCTCTGGATGTCTGGACAGCTGAGGCACTGGGTGTCTTCAAACGATGGCTGAAAACCTACCTTTTTTCGGCACTGCTTAGATTAGCACTAAAAAAAAACCAAAAAACCTTTTTTGACCTTTTCAGTCTGTGTCCAGACGAACCAGTATAAGAACGTAGTCACTAATAGTGACTTTAAAGCACTCCTGTAAGTCACTCGGGATAAGAGCGTCTCCTAAATGCCGTAATTGTTAACATTATACAGATGTACATGTGTGTTATTTCAAGGCTACTGAAGTGACAGTGAGACAGAATAGCATATAAATGGTATATAAAGTGACCTGTCAGTTGAATAACTGTTTATTTTGCTTGTGTGTATTGTGAGTCAGTAAAACGAGCATTTTAACTGACAATTTATAGATATAAGGTGATCTGTCATTTAAATATTACACCAAGTACATGTACTGCAAACAGGGCTTGATATTGTAACATATTGTTTGCTGTGAGTTTGACAAACATCTAAACATTCATGCTATCTGTCCAATGTCACTCTGTTGTTCCTTATTGTTGTTCTACAGAGGTTTTGTACTCTACTGCAGTTTAACCTGTTTTAGAATCGCAGATTAGTGTAATGTTTGATTCATTAAGTTTTCTTTGTTTTTTTGTTCTACACTTGTATTATTTAATTTCTTTTAATGTTATATTACATGATGGTGTATTTTGTTCCATATTTTTGTGCTAAAATGTGTCTGGAAATTATTCTATTCATTTTTATACCAACAAGTACCATCCATAAAACAATATATAAAATATTAAGACAGTTTGATAAGATCTAATAGATGTAAACAAGAGCATACTCTAATTAATGGCAAATTTGTTGGTTTTCTATATTTAACTGTTCTATTTAAAGAATAACTTTATAAAAATATGTTGCAATAAGTTTTCTACAATAAACCACACAAACCCACTGATCAGATATCAGCAAATGAAAGAAAAGATGCTTCATGGTGAGAAAATTTGGATTTTTGAATATGAGATTCTGCAAATTTATAACATAATATTGATTTGTTTTGGATGAGAGGACGTAAGAAAGCCAAACAATATCCATTCGTTCATTCTCTGAATCGCTTAATCCTAATTAGGGTCGCGGGGAGGCGGATCTCAGCCGACTCTGGGCGAGGGCGGAGTACACCCTGGACAGCTCACCAGGCCATCGCAGGCCAAACAATATATTCTTTTAATAATAAAGTGAAAATTCAGCATCAATAAATCTAGAAATAAATGTGCGGATAACTTTGATATTTAGAAGTGTGAGGACAGGACCAGAATAAGTGATACATATCTTCCAAAGTTGGGCGAAAGAAAGCAGTTCACAATCCTTTATAAATCTTTGTGGAAACATTTTGCAGGAATAAAGTGATGGAAGTCACTTCCCCTGACATGTTTTGTAATCAGATATTTGGCAGAAAGGCACCAGAATTTCTCCCAGACCATGAGGTCAGGTCGCTGCGGTAAACTCCGCACAGACTCGCCCTCGCCAAGCTCGGGATGCAAACCCAGGACCTTCTCGCCGTGAGGCGGATGTGCTAAGCGCTACGCCACCGTGAGCCATCGAGAGGATTAAAGTGAATTCAGTTTATTTATCCACAGTTTTCTCAACAACAGCCTGAACAATGATTTTCGGAACAAATTTAATGCAAAAGAAAACGTACATGTAGAATGTGGTTGTAATGTTTGTGGCCATTATTGCATTTTTAAATACAACACATGATGAAAAACAAAAATCATTATGGTGCATAAAGGAAAATATCCAGATTCTTATCAAAATAACAACAACAACAATAATAATTTCCATCTCATGCGTTAACTTTTAATTAACACCTCAGATCGATCCCAAGTTCATGTCCCTCTGAATCCGTGTGGTTTTCATCCTACAGGACACACGGCGTCATGGAAGTGATAATGACTCACAGCCTCAGTGTCAGTCAGTGCAGGCGGATCTCAGGAGTGCAGGCGAGCACGGATTAGAAAAGTTCCTGCCGTGTCCGTGGTGAGATGCTGGAGCAGTCAGGGTTCGGGGGCCACATGCTGGCTGGACGTACCGCTGCGTGTGCGTAGCTGTGATTGCGCGATATCAGCCAGTGCGCTCTGGATCTTCTCCAGCAGTAAATCTCCTCTGTACACCACCTCCTCCAGCCGAGCTGCTGCTTCATGGTTCTCCTCCTCCAGCTGCCGCAGACTCGCGGCCTGGTAAAACGACCGAGGAGGAAGAAACAGTGCAGGTGGTTAACGTCACATATCATAATATATAAAACAACGCATTGGGTTTTTCTTCTTCATGGGAAGCTCCAATACCTGTAGAGCAGCTGTGGATTCTTCGCTGGGCAAAGAGTCAATTAGGACGTCGACATCTTTTGCCGTTCGTGCGATCAGTGTGGCAAAAAGCTGTGCATACTCTGCAGCGTGAGACACCAACCAGTTTAGTTTCAACACCCATAACATCCCATTAGCTGTTCCCAGTTACATCATCCCAGGCTACTGCCACTGACGCACAGCTCTGTGTGACAGGGGCGTTCTTACCTTCAGTGGGGTTCGACGGCTGATCCTTGTTGATGACGGTCTGGATGTTGCTGAAGGAGGCGGGCGGGGCGCACTGCTGCAGCACTCCGATGGCATTACAGAACTGATCGGCCAACTACAAATCAGGCAGGTGTTTAAGCATAAAACTTCCAACAGCTGCACCATCCTTTAGCTATTTATTCATATATAACAAACAACAAAAATTACAATCGACAACAATCACAGTAAACATGGACATTTCAACTGGAATTATGGGAAATAACCTGTTGTGATGAAACATTATATATATATATATATATACACACACACACACACACACACACACACACACACACCAGGCTTGGCGTTTCTAGCCACTGGGCTTTTTGGTGTTGTTCGGTGAAGAACTCTGAATTCTGAAAGTCCCCAGAGTCTGCAACACCATTAATCAAGAGGTACCACCAAGCAAGCAACACCACGAAGACCAAATAGGGAGATAAGAATACGAAGGCTCTCTAAAACACACAGCAAACACGACATGCTGGAGAGTGAAAACCCAGAGCCGCAACGCAGACACGCAAAGGCACATTTTTTTTTGTTTTATTAAAAAAAAAAAAAAAAAAAAAAAAAAACACAAATGTTTTGAAATCAGCGACTCGAGCCACAATATTTGCACTTGATAAATTTGGAAATGGCTCTTATCGACAAGCGGCTCGAGCTTTGGATCATCCAAACACTAATCTAAGATCGTGTCACAGTTTACACAGACAGCGTCCTGCCGCCGCATTAATACTGGTAGACGTTCTACAAATAATTTTATATTAATCCATAAAATGTAGTCTTTTTTTCTCTGAATGGAATAGGAGGGATGGCTTTTTAGAGGTGCCATGCACCTGTTTTTTTTCCCAACCTGTTGGCTGTATATTATTTGGTTGTGCCAATAGTATTCACTCATGCGTCCAAATAATTGAATTCAGGTGTTCCAATCACCTCTACGGCTGCAGGTGTATAAATTCAAGCACCTAGGCATGCAGACTGCTTCTACAAACATCTGTGAAAGAACGGGTCGCTCTCAGGAACTCGGTGAATTCCAGCGCGGTACCGTGATAGGGAGCCACCTGTGCAACAAATCCAGTCGTGAAATTTTCTCGCTACTGAATATTCCAGTCACCTCTCAGTGGTATAACAAAATGAAAGTGATTGGGAACGACAGCAACTCAGCCATGAAGTATGACGCAGCGGGGTCAGCGGATGCGTAGGCGCATAGTGCGCAGAGGTCACCGACTTTTAGCAGAGCCAACTGCTACAGACCTCCAAACTTAATGTGGACCTCAGATTAGCTCAAGAACAGTGCGTAGCGGAACGGGTTTCTGTGGCTGAGCAGCTGCATCCAAGCCATACATCACCAAGCGCAATGCCACGTGTCGGCTGTAGTGGTGTAAAGCACGCCGCCACTGGACTCTAGAGCAGTGGAGACACGTTCCCTGGAGTGACAAATCATGCTTCTCCATCTGGCAATCTGATGGACGAGTCTGGGTTTGGCGGTTGCCAGGGGAACGGTACTCGTCTGCCTCAGTGTCATGGTTAAAATATGTAAATATAAACTATGTTGGCAGGAGAACGGTACTCGTCTGACTGCATTGTGCCGAGTGTAAAGGGGGATTATGGTGTGGGGTTGTTCTTCAGGAGCTGGGCTTGAGCCCCTTCGTTGAATGCTTCAGCGTACCAAGAGATTCTGGACAATTTCATGCTCTTGACTTTGTGGGAACCGTTTGGGAATCCTGTTCCAACATGGCTGCACCCCAGTGCACAAAGCACGGTCCATAAAGTCATGGATGAGCGAGTTCGGTGTGGAAGAACTCGAGTCCTGACCTCGACCCGACAGAACACCTTCGGGATGAATTAGATCGGAGGCTGCGACCCGGGCCTTCTCGTCCGACATCAGTGTCTCGCCTCACAAATGCGCTTCTGGAAGAATGGTCAAAATGCCCATGAACACACCCCTGAACCTTGTGGAAAGCTCACCCCAAAGAGATGAAGCTGTTATAGATGTAAAGAGCCGGCGTGGTATGAAACCCTCTGGAATAAGAATGGGTTGGAACTTAATTCATGTAATGTGAAGGTAGATGAGCGAGTACTTCTGGTAACGTAGTGTTTTGCTTTCTGAAGGTAATGGGTAGCACCAGATCTGAATTAGGGGCTCTAGAGTAAAGATATGCACTCAACCCTGTAATGGGCGCTTTAAATAAAGAGCACAGGGACTTTTAACCGTTGCACCGATTTTAGGTAAATAAATAAGCGCGGATCTCAGCTGACGGTGAATTCTGACTTCAATCCGCTGATTAAATAAAATCAAAGCAGATGAGTGACATATCAAGCGTCATTTACCACTTAAGTGTCAACCTTTTCATTACTTTGAATCATTTATGATTTAACCTAATCAGAGTTTTAATAAGAGGAATAAGATTCTGACCACCGGTTTCACGGGAATCCACTGCACCGTGACAGAACCACCGAAAACCCGGTCACACTGACCGGGCCGTCTGTTTTCCACACCTCACCGATACTTCTGCACTGGTACTCAGTCTAACAAGGTACAGTCCAACTGCTGTAGTCTCGAATTCTGGAAACTCAAAGTTTGTTTCTTTAAGCTTCATTAAACTGCAGAACTGAAAGCACATTAACAGGAAAAACACCGACTCTGTTCTATTTACAGCAAATTTAAATAAACACACAACTATTTCAAAACCACTGCTGAGCCTTAAAACACAAACTGCTGCCCCAAAAATCAACCAAAAACACAAACACGGTCCTACCGAGTTGACGGCGTCCTGGAGCTGCGTCAGCCTGTCCGCCATATTGTCGGTTCTTTGCGCTCGAGAACGAGTCGACTCTATGAACTGGATCTTTGTCGAGTCGACTCTTTGAACTGAATCGTTTCGATGAATCTTGGGAGTCGATTCTCCACCATAACATACAGTTCTGTTTTAAAAGCATCAGTGGACACTTATCAACACTGATGTTATACCCCGTATCTGGAAGGTGGGGTACACCCTGAACAGCTCGCCAATCAACTGCAACACCAACACACACCCGACTGCTCACACTCACACCTAGGGGCAATTTGGAACAGCCACTTAGACTAATGTGCATGTTTTTGGACTGTGGGAGGAAACCAGAGTACCCTTGAGGAAACCCACACAAGCACAGGGAGAACACAAGGAGCGCCACAGAGAAGCCGGGGACTCGAACCCAGAACCTTTGTGCTGTGAGGTGGACTTGCTCCCCACTATGCCACCGAGTGGCAGCAACGTATTTACAGAAGGATTTAACTGAATACCAACAAAGATACCTAACACGGAGCCACAAGTACGGTATATTTACTGACCATCGGTGCGTTCTACAAGATTTTGAAGCACAGCCAGGGGGATTTGTGTTCGCAGCATCAGACGGTGAGGGTCTGAGATACTGATGGGGTGTTAGTGCTGTTTGTAGAGGCATTGTTTATCTCCGCAGTGACTCTGTGCGCGCAGCTCTATCCACTTGAGCAGCACGTCTGTGTAGTCTATCTACCACGTTGTGGTTTTATCTGTTGCTGACACTTTCCGCCTGCAATAACAACACTTTTCATTCACTGGGGCAGATTTCGCAGATGAGAAATGTGTGACTTGTGTCTTCCTGTGACGGTTAAATGTCACCGATCTCTTCGTCATGGCTCATTCTAGTACCTGCGCTCTACTGGTGATGGCAGGCCTCTTTCACCTTCTCCAGAATGCCGTATCTGCAGGCTTTCGTTCCAACCAAGCAGGAATCGATTAATTCATTGTTTAATCCAAGCGCCTGTGTTTTCAATCAGCTCTTAAATATGTCTCCACTTCGGCTGTGATGAAAACCTGCAGCCTCATCTTCCCTTTCTGGATACGATTTCTTCAACAGATAGAAATGCGAGGGTGGCATGTTGCTTAGCACGTCTGCCTCACAGCAAGAAGGTCCTGGGGTCAATCCCTGGGCTCCATGAGGACGTTTCTCTCTGGAGTGTGCATGCTCTCCCTGTGCTTTCATGGGTTTACTCTGGGTGCTCCGGTTTCCTCCTGCAGTACGAAACATGCACAGTAGGCTAACTGGCTGTTCCACCGGGGGGGACACACAAAAACAATGCTTAAAACAAAATAAGAAAACATTTAGAACTAGAAACCCAGGTTCCTCCTGGGAACTTCGGTCTCCTCCCAAAGTGAAACATGTGCATTCAGCTGATTGCCCCTAGGTGAGTGTGGTTGTGCATAGCCATGTATTTGTGTCACCCGCCCCCCAGAGAGTCGGCTGAGATAGGCTCCGGCCTCCCCGCGACCCCAGCAGAGTCATGCGGTTCGGCAAAGGAGTGAATCGCAATTCAAAAAAGAGTCGACTCTCAATTCTGAGTCGATTGAATGCGCGTGACTTCGCCCTCTACCGGGCGGGGATTAGCATTTAACATGGATGTGTCACGTGACACACGAGAGCGAATGAAGTGGTAGACTGTGAAGTGAGTGGTGCGCATGCGCATTGTGTTGTGTTGTACTTAGTGTGTACAGTCGGAGAACTGCGGTCGCGGTGTGTGTGTGTGTAAGAGAGAGAGAGAGAGAGAGAGAGAGAGAGAGAGGTGTGATGGCCGAACTGTCAGAAAATCAGCAGTGAGTTTGTGGGTGTCGGGAGGGTCGGTCCAGGTGAGGATGTCCGGGGTGTGGGTGGTGTACCTGGACCTGGTCCTGCTTTCTCTCCTGGGTTTGATGCGCGCGCAGAGTGAAAGTAAGTTTCTTGTTTACTTATTAAACCTGTTTTAAAGTCATAAACATCCTCACACACGGATGAACACAGGTATAACGACATGAAGCAGTCACGTGGTGGGTTCATACCTTTACTAACATGATGATGATGATGACAGAAAACATCAAAGGAAAGCTTGTTTGTTTGTTTGTTTGCTTGTTTGTTTGTTTCCACTGAGATGCTCCACTAGTCCTCAGTGTGAAAACCAGCAGCATGTGGTTGCACCCAGTGTTTCACTGAATCCTGGAGTGTTTTAATGCTCTTTATTAGGACTCACCAGGTACAGAAGGAGCGAAGCGATCTGATTGGTTCTCTGTCGAACGCTACATACCAATCACACACCGAAGACAAGGTGGATGTCCCCGGGTAGCTGCTGTTGAAGTCGGAAACACCCACCGGGCCTGACGCGTGTTCTGGTTTTAGTATACACTACACGGGAACCTCAGCACAGCAAAAGTGTTCCACGATGAGATTTTCATGCTTTATTTGTTTATTTTTTCCCCTAAATGATGATGAACGCAGGCGAGGTCTCGGTGCAGGCAGGTGCAAACCGTTTTCAGAGTTCTGGTGGAACTGTACAGAAACGCGGTGACTTTTAACCACGACAGAGACGGGTCTGGCGAGCGGTGTGCTTCCCGCTGCGGAGTGTCTTTCAGAGTTGGTACACGGACAGTGAGACCCGGCTCCGTCGTGCTGTGTTTGCACTCTGATTCAAAATCTTTAGTGTACATCACCAGAAAAACAATCCAGACCAGGATTTTTTATATTTTATATTTAGATATTTTTGACCATGACACAGACTGGTTATGTCAGGTCATAATGCATCCTACATAGAGATCAGTCTCCGTACTACACGGGACACGAAAGAATATCAGCCCTGTAAAGGTGTGTTTGCAGGCCAGTTCAGAATCTTAGTAAAAAATAAAAAGTATTTTGAGATTTATCCACTCCGAATAATGATTTAAAGTCCTGATATAGTGTACCAATCAGAGCTTGCCATTCCTGTGTCGTACATACTGAACAACATTGTGCATTAATTTAGTTTCCAAG
>JAQMYF010000007.1:3996948-4013630 GCA_030014195.1 Neosilurus mollespiculum
CTGGCGAGCTGTCCAGGGTGTACTCTGCCCTCGCCCAGAGTCGGCTGAGATGGGTGCCAGCCTCCCCGTGACCCTAACTAGGATTAAGCGGTTCAGAAAATGAATGAATGAATGAAAAACACATTTTATTGATGTAAACCTTTCTTCACTGCCCTGTCAGGAAAAAGTCGCCTTCTAGATTTAGGTAAGCAAATGGGCAAAATCCTTTGATTGCATAATTAGGGTTATGCTCCAGGGGTGCTTCAATTGGTCAGGTCGAGCCTCAGCAACATTAATGTGGCAATAAAAGAAAATCAGCCGACGACCAGAATATACCGAATGAGCGGGTTATCTCATCAATGATTTTTTTTATTCTCATGGATGGATATAAAATTGGGGCTCAGATAGTGAAAGAGTGGTTCAGGGAGCATGAGGAAGCATTTCTCACATGTATTGGCACCCCAGAGTCCCGACCTTAACCCTACTGAAAGTGTTTGGGATGTGCTGGAGAAGAACTTGCACTTGTTCCACTCTCCCATCATCAACACAAGATTAAAAACTTAATACAACTCTGAGCTGAAAGAAAAGTTCTGACATTGTGTAAGTCTATTAAAGCGCTACAGGATGTGCATACTGGGCTGCATTTGGGGGTAGCCGTAACCTAATGGTTAGAGAAGCGGCTTTGGGACCTAAAGGTCGCTGGTTTGATTCCTGAACTGGCGGTGGGTGGAGTGAGTTGCATCTTCCCTTCCTACACCTTCATGGCAAAATGCCCTTGAGCAAGGGACCTAACCCCCACCTGCTCTCTGGGCAGCCCACTGCTCCAAGTGTGTATGTGCTCACTGTTTACGTGTGTGTGTGCTCACTTTGGATGGGTTAAATGCAGAGGCAATAATTTCACTTGAGGGATTAATATAGTATAGCAGTAAATAAATAAATAAAAATACTGCAATTATATGCAAGTATATGTGGAACAACAATGGGTGTGTGACTTCTTTTTATTGAAGTTTTTGGGGTGTGTGTAATAAAGTAATATATTTTTAAATCAATAAAAGAATATACAAATTTTTATATATATATATATATACTGTATATAAAAGCAAAAAATATTTTTCTTATTATTATTAAAGCTTCTTTTTGCTTCCAATTCCTTAAGAAGTTTTTTTTTAGCATAGAATTTCTGTTCAAAAGTGGTATTTGTGTAACATTCTTTTCTTTTTGATATAACATTTTGATCTCCCTTTTTTAAACCCTTTTTTGTCTGGTCACGCCCCCAGACAGACATTTAATTGGAATTTTTATTCAAACTGCTCCCAATTTTCATCATAATTTGTACTGCATGGCACTCCACCTCTTTCATACATCTATCACTGCTGTTTTCTTTTGTTTATCCCTCATTCTTCCTCCCACTGGTTTCAATAATTTTTTTTTAAGACCCAGCTGCTCATAGAGACTGTGTTAAAGTCAGAACCACTCATGTTGGCGCGAGTTGGTAGATTGTCATACCAAACATAATTGCATATTATAAATACATCTTGAGTGTCAAACGTCCTGTTTTGCAAGCACTTGTTACATTGGAGTTAAATATTTTTTATTTAATTAGTTATTTTAAATATATATTAAATATTTTTATTTTATTAGCTTAACTCCTTGTTCTTTACACTTAATGTTCACTTTGTAAAAACTAAACTGATTCTATTTTAGTAAAATTGAGTGTCTGATTTTTTCAGGGTTTTGACCCTTAAGTATATTGAGCATGTACGACAGGAAAGAGTGGGATAACTTTTATTTTATCCACATCACTCGACTGAGAGAAATACAGCATTTTTTTATTGGTAATTTAATCAAATTACTGAGAATTTAAAAATATAAGTTTTACATCAAGTTTTTAAATGAAAGAGCCTGTTGCTTTTAAGCTTAGTGTGGCGTCTTGCCCGCTAGCCACGTTTCCCGTTGCTGCACACTGCATTCAATGGCCCAGTCACCGCTATCAAGCGACGGTATCGAGTCTTGTTCCTTGGAGCAGAATCATAGTCGTGTTTGGTGGGAGGAAAATGTCTAATCCTTGAAAATAATTTTCTAAATATTTCTTGCTTTCAAATTCCGATTACCATTATATTCTAGATTTTGTTGTGGAATGACTCTAGAATGAATAGAAGATGCTGGCTGCGGCTATCTACTAATGGTATATGAGCTGATATCCTAGTAGTAGATTTGCCAGTCAGAACGCACAGTTGCGTCATATCCAGTGGGTGCGGATGGAATAAATCTGAATATCCTATTACTTCAGTTTTTCTCCTGTCACAGTGTTAATGATGTCTCATTAATAACATTAAAACTCTCAGTAATAACTTACTGTGGACTCGGTGATTCAGCAGTGCAATAAATTCACTTGTTTTTGTTTTCTTGTGGTCTTCTGTTCTAGCTGATGACGTTAACCTCTGGAGATAAATCCCTGGTGTCCTTTAACTCCATCCCGGGACAGGGAGTAATCTACTCCATCATCGTGAGAGACCCCCTCTTCAACACCTCGGCTTCATACGTACCTGTGCACACTTACGCCTGCAGCTTCACCTCTACGTTAGACAGTTGCACCACGCTAGGTGATTAGTAATCTGTCTGTTGTAGATTTATAATATTGGACTTCTGTATTGTTTGTACGTTAGTTTGGTTTACTGCTCCAGTGTTCAATCTCTGAAGCAGTGGATCCTGGTTTATATTTGTTGTATGACTGCAAGCTGCATTATTATTTTAGCCGCATATATTTGAATATCCAAAAAAAAAATTAAGTTAATTAGACCGCATGTTGGAGCCAAAACATTGCCATCAGTCAGGCTTCAAAGTAGAGCCACAAAGTCATGACATCACACAGTGATCTTAAACACATTGACGAGTTTAGTCTCTTTAAAAGTTTCCACCGTCTCCATGAAGTACTTGACAAATCAAAAACTCTGACATTAGTTTCAGAAGGAGTGAAAATCCAGAAGGCTGCTAATAATCTTTTTATTGGGAAGCTTCCATCACTAAAGGTATACCATTTAAATGTTGGAGATAAAATTACTTTATATAAATATACAAGTATATATCTGGTTGATTAAACAGACAAAATATAAAAAATTCAAACAAGGTTGAGAAAAAGCGGCGGGTGGGGGGGGGTGTTGATGATGACAGACTAAATAAAAATAGAAAAGCTGGTTAGTATTGAACTTGATAGTCTAGAATAGTAACTGCTGTTAGTTTGCTTTGCGAAGGAAGATGGAAAGGGAGATTTGTTTCTCTTTGCTGGCGAATTCCTTTAGTGGTGCAGCGCATCATGATGAAGTATTATAAAAGTTTATCTTTATTTAAAGAGGAATGAAAGGAACGCCTTTCAAACTCTCCACAGTGGAAATCTTAATATTTTCATCATCAGGTGGTTTTTACTTACATCTATGAAGTTGCAATCTGCTAAGATATGTTTGATAGTTTGTATTAGCCTCTTTGAGAAGGCCACCATTTGTTGTTTGTTTTTCACTCTCGTGAGAGTGTGAAATCACGAGAATAGGACTTGGTTCCAAAGGGATTTGGGAAATTAACAAATCAACGAAACGAAATGAACTTTTGAATAAAATCAAACTCGGGACTTCTGCACATAATACGTTACATTTACATACTGTACATCACACTAGTGTCTGCTCGTTTTCATGAAGCACATGAACACGTGGTGTATATACCTCAGTACATTTAATACACAATACTTCCACATTCACTGTTTATTTGATGGAATCCCCCAAATCCCGCACAGAACATCCATCTTTTTAAGTCTCTAATAGCAGTTTGTTTTTTGCTTAGTTTGTGATCCCGTTTTGTGAATCAAGTGACCCCACACTGCATATCTCAAAGTGACATCTCTACTTTGGGAACTCTGGAAAAATGTTTATATGCCTGGATTGGCCCTAAACAAGTGTTTTCCTCTCCTGTGTTTTTTGTTTTCTCTTTTTCCTACAGGGAGACCATCCACCAAAGTTTTCTTCACCATTACAGGACTTGCTGGACTTCTTGTATGTTTCTTAGGACACCGTTTTTTCAAATGTGGTAAGTGTCAGTCTTAAATCGATGGCTTTTCCTTTTGAGCTCAGGTCTGACAGTAATAATCAGTGTACAGTTTAATTTTGAGTCTTTCCTACTGATGGTGTGTCTCATGTTTATCATGTATGCAAGCTTGATTAGAGCCTTGAAGAGTTTATGTAGCGTGATGACTGCAGTCATGCAGAACTTCCTTCAAGCACATGTTCAGCAGTCACATTTTTAAGGCTAATGCTCTTGACCTAGAAGCAGCTAACACGTCGTTTTTTTTGTACTCGGATTACTGCTCCAATTTCCACCTCAATCTTTTCCTCAGAGCTCTTCTGTTTGGGCTTCGGCTTTGGCGCTTTCTTCTTCTTTGTGCTGATCACGAGGACCACCACGCTGGATTACGACAGTAAGTAAGAACTGCAGCTAAGATTCGATTTCACGGTGCTGAAATTAACTGAGGCCAAAGATTCAGTGTGCAAACTAAAATGGAAATGAAAAACTAGCTTTGTGTTTGTAAAAGTGAACATTGATCGGAAGAGAAAGGTTAGACTTATTGTTCTGTAATCAGTAGGTCATAAACAGCGAGGCACATGGCGGTGCAAAAATTTAAAATGTCTTGAATAAATTGCGTTTAGGCCCTAAACTTTTTAAGTCGTCTCTTAATCAGGGCATTTTAAAACAGCCAGCCGCTCACAGAAATATCAGGGCTTGTGTCTGATGCCAAGTAGTCAGAGATAAAGATTGGAGAGCGCAAGCCTCTGCCAAAGTAAAGTACACATATCCACAACCACTATCTTGGTATCACTATTATCTAAATTATCAGTATCTAAATTACCATCATTATTAGCATTATTATTCTATATATTTTTATTATTTTATCAGTTTTTTTTTCTTTTTTGCCATCCTACGGACTGTATATCTGTATATCATTTAGATGCATCATTTTCTTTTACTTTTTCTCAGTCATTTACTTACTGCTCTCTTTTTGTTTTGTTTTGTTTTCCTCTTTCTCTTCTATACGTTAGTATACCTTACCACGTCTCAACACCCTGTGCTCGTTTTTGTTCCTTTGTAAATACACACTTTGTCACACTTGAAAAGTAAAGTACACATATCCATTTCTGGTCCCGCTGTAATACAACACGTTCAAAAAATCCTCCTATCTCACAATGTTAAAGAATCTTTAAAAAAATCCTGGATCCAGAATGTGTCCCAATTCATCTCCAGAATTTACTGGAGTGTTACTTGGGCGATACTCCACCCCTCCAAATATATATTAATCAAAATCCCTTTTGAACTTTTTGTGTAAAGTTGCTAAGAAACAAACAAACAAACCAACGGAAGGTTAAACATGAACTCCTTATCAGAGGTGATAAGTAATTTATCAAGAAGGCGTTTAAGATTGTTGATGTATTAATCTTGTATTTATACACACTGTGGCTCAGTTCGCATTTTGAAGTGAACACTAATGCACTCTAATGTACACAAAACTTTAAACATGTTGAGCTGGGCCATGTACAGAAGAGGCGGGACTTTGTGAACAGGCCAGCGAAGACGCGGGTATGTGTGACGAACCGTGTAGAAGCTAAAGTCCATTTATTCAAGGCTTTTTTAATTTTTATGAAGTAGTGTCTGTTGCTTTCTGTGACTTACTGATCACAGAAAAAATTATAAATCTACTTGAAGGGATAAATGGGGGGAGAGAGAAAGAAATAAATGGGGTGAGAGGGAGGGAAAGAGATAAATGGGGAGAGAGAGAGATAATGGGATAGAGATGAATGGGGAGAGAGAAAGAGATAAATGGGGTGGAGAGAGAGGAAAATGGGGGAGGGAGAGATGAGGAGAGAGAGAGAGATATGGAGAGGGAGAGTTAGGGAAGGAGAGGGAGATGGGGAGAGGGAGGGAAATAGAGAGAGATGAGGAGAGGGAGATGGGGAGAGGGAGGGAAAGAGAGGGAGTGGGGGAGAGAGAGAGTGAGAGAGAGAGAGTGAGAGAGAGAGAGAGAGAGAGAGAGAGAGAGAGAGAGAGAGAGAGTGAGCGAGCGAGCAGCCAATTAGGTGTAATATTATAAAGTGTAATCTGATGTGGTTTGAATTATTTGTACTCGGTGATCTCAAACCAGCAGGATTTTCTTCTTTAAATGAAATTGTGGCTGTAAAAAAAAAATCTAAATCCTGAAATGAACTGAAACGTTTCAGGTTCCGTGTTGGTAGTTTGTGTGTTCTGTTGTTTTTTCCTTTCTGCTTGTTGAGTCATGAGTCAGATGATTTAATCCCGAGTGCAGATTAGTGGAGGGTGCTGATGGGAGAGGTCCTGCTGCTCTTATTTTTATTTATTTATTTTTATTTAGCTCATAAGCGTTGATTCCGTACGGTCCCCTCCACATGTCTTGGACCAGTAGGACCAGTTCCTCTGTATTGTTTTGCTGTTTGGGTTTGAAACTGAAGGATGAACTTGGTGAAGCAGAAGACAATAGATCAAAACTGCAGCCTTCACTTCCTGACATTTACATTTCGGTGTGTCAAACAACTTAGAAGTCAGGCAAGCAAAAGTAATGAATCAGAGACCTAATCTGTCCCTTATTTGCCATAATTGCCTGAAGCTGGTAACCCAGTGACATCACCAAATACTTGCATTCTTCATTTCGAGGCTTATACTGCAGCTCTACTCTTGATGGCGTATGGCATATGGTTGATGTTTGGTATGGTATGATGATAGCTTTTGGCTTTCTCAGTATTGATGAGATAAGATTGTTCTCAGCCGTGATGTCGCTCGCCGTGCTCAGCCGTGATGTCGCTCGCCGTGCTCAGCCGTGATGTCGCTCGGCGTGCTCAGCCGTGGTGGCGCTCGCCGTGCTCAGCCTTGGTGACGCGTAAAGTTTATTGTACTCACGGTGATGTAGGATACCCTGTATACCATCTCTCATAAACAGTACCCGTAATGGCTTTTTCTTACCCTTGATGGCTTCTGTTTTGTGTGATAAGGAAACTTAATATTTTATGTTCTAGAGCTTTGCATCATTATATATATATTACACACACACACACACACACACGCACACACGCACACCTATGAATAAGGAGATTCGCTTAGCCAATAATATTTTGAATTCGTTTTTCTGAATAAAAATGTCTCAAAATCCTCCTGATATCTAAATCAGTTTTTCATTGGATTTGAAAGCAAACATAAATTTAAAAAAAAAAAAAAGTGAAATGTGATATTTTATTTTTTTTCTGATTAAATGTATTTATTTTTATAAAACGTGTAGTTGGAATGCTAGCTGCATACGATGTACAGGAAGTTTCATTCCCTCTCTTTGTCCCTGTAGTCCGATTGGCTCTGACCGCTCTGATAGGCGTTGTAGGGGGTGTGGTCTTGGTGATGACTTGGTGGCGATTTGGCTCGGTGATGACCTGCGTTGTCGTTGCTGGCCTGATCCTCGGCTTTCTCATCTCGTCCATCATCTTTTTCACACCACTTGGTAAGAAGAGACAGACGACAAAACATCCAGTGACTCCATGATTTTTGTATAAATAGTTTTGGGTTTTTTTGTATATGCCGTACTAATGTCCTGCTTAATCTTTTTCTTTTCCCCCGAGGTGACCTCTCTGTGTTCCATAATGATGCGGCGTTCTGGGTTACGTTCTGCTGCATTGTGCTGGTCGTTCCTCTCTTCTTCATCAGATGGCCAAGACAGGTAATAACGTCCCACATGCATGTATTTTTAAACATATCTACTCTTACATGGGCTCGGTGGTTAGATAAAGTCAGTTTGGCTTTTACTCACAAGCCTACTGGCTCATCAGGACGGAGCCTGTCAAGGGTTCTGTAGCGTCAGGAGATTAGGAGCTCAACTTCCCCTGGAAGATGCATCGTGATTGTGAGTCAGCCTTAATGAAGGGGACTACAAGTACACAAACTGGCACACGGTGGAGCTTTGAGTGTGTATAACTTGTATGTTAATTTGGGCAAAATTCTACGCAACACCTCACTAGCAAATAAATATTAATGGATTAAAATGTATAGATAAATAAAGGAGCGGTGTCTGATTGTGTTGACTGACTGTGTTGGCCCTGCAATGGTGTGTCAAGCTGTTCAGGGTGTACCCCACCTTTACCCAGAGTCGGCTGAGATGTGGGCGCCAGCCTCCCCGTGACCCTAATTAGGATTAAGTGGCTTAGAAAATGAATGAATGACTGAATGAAAGAAACCATCAAAATCTTTTAGTTTGTTTTTCTTGTGTCTCCATTTTGAAACTGGTGAGATAACAAGGGAATGTCGCCCTCTAGCTGCATATGATGGCTTGTTCCTCAAAGCAGGCTGATATTGCCACCTTTGATGGAAAAAAACACAATTCTTGAAATAACTAAAAAAAAAAAACTCTTGCCATCAAAACAATTACATTTTTATCACACCATTTCTTTCTTTTTGTGGATGAAATCTAGAAAGGACAGACTAGCCCGCCAGCTATACTGTTAGCTTTAGCCTAGCTCAGAATCATCTCAGAGCACAGAGAGCTCAAGAATCTGAGTCTGTCCTGATTAAAATGTGCAAATCTTTTTAGTTTGCTATTTCGTGCAGTGTGTATGGAAACAGTTCTGCACCTCAGCCTTAGTGGAGGTTGATGAATTGAGTCGTCCCCTCAACGTTCCGCCTGGGAGAATATTCAGTGAAATCAAGAGCACATAATTATTTATCAACCTCCCAGACATGGGAAAATACCTGAATTAAAAACGCCAGACAAGAACTTGCGGTTTGTGACAGTCACTGAAATGCAAGAATTACAACAAAAAGCCGCCCAAAAGATACAGTGGAGTGCAGTGGAGATTATACACCACCACTTTTGTCTGAAAGGGCTCCTAATAAAAAGAAGTAAAAAAATTTACTTCTCTATAATTTTTTTTTTTAAAATGTATTGAACGATGCTATTGTAGGCAACGAGAACCAAAAAAAAATAATTCCGACGAGTATACTGAGGTAAACGTATGGCTAATAAACAAAAACACTGAAAATACCAATTTTTGAAAGGTGTTGCAAATTTTCTTTTTTTGACTTTTGCATAGCATGAATGAACTTCAAACCATATGGAATGGTTTAGCGAGTGAAGAAATTAAAAAATATGTGAACACTATGCCTGAAAGGTTAAATGCTTTAATCAAAATTAAAAAAGAGAGAGATTGTTATTTTTGTTAATAATATATATGGCCTGCCAATTTGAATGTACACAAAGTTAGGCAATAAAACCTGTGTATCATTTTAAGGAATGATTTTGACTGTCTAATGGCATGATATATATATATAAAATGTGTGTATGTGTGTGTGTGTTTTTGTAGGGTAACATATTAACATGTGGGGTAGTGGGAGCGTACATGGTGGTCCTGGCTGTGAACTCCTATACCTACACCAGCCTGTCCTACATCACGCTGGACATCCTCAAACGCTTCCTCAACGAAGATTTCAGGAGAACTTTCATATCCGTGCCGCTGCAGAACATCGGTGAGATCATTTCCACACCACTCACTGGCTCTTCCAGATCCACTGTACATCAATACCTCAAAATAACTTCTGGGAAAGAAGTATTTACACTCTGTGTCTTTTTTTTTTCTCTTTTTTCTTTTTTTTTTTTTTTCCAACGTTTTACTTTTGTGTGCCTGTTTAGACTTCATCCTGATCAGCGTGTGGGTGTTTCTTGCGGTGTTGGGAATTGTGCTGCAGCTGTACAGAGAACGCTCGCGGCCGTTCTTTCCTCCAAGCCCGTACGTTCTTTGGTGCCAGGAGCGTGAGCGGCGCAGGACCAACGTGTTAGACCCAAGCCACCACACGCCGTCTCTGCCCGCCCGCCTCTTCGCCCGCATCCACCAGCTCACTCGCCATCAAGAGCATACCGGAGAGCGCACGCCTCTGCTCCTCTGACCGGCGTGGCAGTCAGACCTGCTACAAAGCTGTGCTTACAGAAGGATATAGACTCAGGGCTGCTCAGTGAGACTGACTGACTGACTGACACCTCAGCTCTGGATGCTGCTATCAGTACAGTAATGTCAAAAATTCTGATCATGTGATGCGATGTGAAATAATTAATGATGCCAAGTTTATAGGAGGTTGGGTTCATCCAACCCTTAATGAAGCTCTTCAGTCACAAAATGGTTGACGCGATAAGACCTCATGATTTGAAGTCGCAAAGAAGTATCGCAACCATGAGCAAAGCTGAAATACCTTTTAAAACATGCAAACAGCGCCACCACACACACACACACACACACACACACACACACACACAATAGCATTATAAACATTTCCACCCTAAGACCTTGACGTGAGGATGGTCTCAAGCCATTTTTAAACTTTGTTTGCATAAAAAGTCAAAGTGCAACATTATTAAATATTTTAAAGCATTGGGTTTCTTTTTTAACCCAAAAAACAAATCCCACCATCAGAAGATGAAAGAGGGACCATCACTTTATTTTACACACTCAGTCCATGTGTTTAGAAAGACAAGCTTAATGAACAAAACAGAAAAAACCAGAGTCAATGAAAGTTCAAAAAAACAACAACAAAAAATGCTTTTGTGTGGAAACCTTAAATTCCTTCTTTCTTTTTTTTAAAAGACAGTTTGATGGTATGGTGAGTTGTTCAGGGTGTACCCCTTCCTTGCCTGGCTGAGATAGGTTCCAGATTCCTTGCGATCCTAGTAGGACTAAGCATATCGGCAAAAAGCGAGAGAGAAAGACAGGTTGTTGGATATGCCGCCATCGCACTGCTATCGGCATACTGTCCTGGCATAGTCTAATTAAATAAAAGGTTAATTTTTAAAATCCATGTGAAAGCTGTTCCATCTGTTATGCGAGGTCCTGAAGGTAAATGATCCCATTAAATTGTGATCTGTGCAGGAAAAGAGTGCATGACTTCGACTCGAGCCTTAAATTTATTTAGTTTTTTGTTGTTACCTTCATTATGATACCACAGTCAACATGTAATATAAAATGTTGTGAATTTTAGACTGCACTTTTTTTTTGTTTGTTTTTTTCCCTGAACAGAAAGTTGTAGCATTTTACTTGGAAGATCCCACGGTGTGTTTGAGATTCATTTCCTTTTACATTATAAATCTACCCCTCTAAAGAAAGGAGGAAATGTTTAAACAGGTGGTATTTTATGGGTTCAGGTTTCCTGACTTGAGCACTGATTGAATAATGATTATACAGTGTTTCTGTTCCTTTGTGCTCCTCACATGGAAAAATCCCCCAGATGCGAGTCATCGTAGAGGATTGGGGCCATATTATATCTGATCTTGGGTGTGGGTGCCAATTTTTTCTTCTTCTTCTTTTTTTTTCTTTTTCTTTTTGTCTCAGGGCTTTACTAACACCACTCTTGCCAGCTTGGGGTATCTGCAGTGTTTAAAGTGGTTTCTTATACAACTTATAATAATATGATATAAATGTAAAATTCTATTTTAAAAGTGCTTAAAAGTTCTGCCTGTTATTTATGTTTTTGCTAAATGTTTCGCATTAAATATATTTTGTAATAGTTAAAAATAATAAAGATGTTTTTGTGCATTAATGTGGTATAATTTGTAAGGAATCACTTCCTGTCCTTGTGTTAATGAGGCGGCTGCTGGATCCCACGATGCTCCTGAAACTAATTTCATTATGAACTTATAAAATATATCATCTGTTTATTTTTCTGTAGCTGTCAGTGATGTTAATGATGAAGAGGAAATCACCGTCCCTTTTCGTCATGTTCTTACTGTGATACATCCTCATACAGGAACTGCACTTTCGTTGTTTCTCTCGTTTCCACTTTTTATTTAAGGTTTTCTTCATTCTTTCTTTGAAAGGCCTGAGTAACCTTAGCGACACCCCAGCAACCACCTACAACACCTTTCCAACACCTTAGCAACAGCCTACAACATCTTACCAGCACCCTAGCAACAACCTGAAGTATGATTTAAACACCATAACAACCACCGTGAAAACCTCAGCAACACTTTAGAAATATAGTAACACCTGGGGGCATTTCTAGGGTTTGAGTAGATTGGAGGTTTAGCCCAGACACAGGATCAGATGCAGGACAGAATTTATTGCATATCAGTTTCTATAAGAGTGAGACACATCTGTGTTTTTGTGGCAAAAGTTGGTGTAAAAAACTGATATCAATATAGTGAACAGTATATTTGTCTATGCTGACATACCGGCTGAACGATCATAATTACTTCATACACAGACTCTAACTATACAAACAGCAAAGCAAAACAAAACAGCAACCACCTGATCCTGATTCTTCACCCTCAACCAAACTCATCATCATCATCTGCTTGATCCAGGGTCGGGTCGCGGGGGCAGCAGCCTAAGCAGTGAGGTCCAGGCATCCCTCTCCCCAGCCATTTCCTCCAGCTCTTCCAGGAGAACACCAAGGTTTTTCCCAGACCAGCTAAGAGACATAGTCCCTCCAGCTTGTTTTGGGTCGACCCCGGGGTCTCTTCCTGGTCGGACACGCCCTAAACACCACACCAGGGAGGGGTTCAGGAGGCATTCTAATCAGTCGATCTCCCTTTCCATTCTTCCCTCACTCGTGAACAAAACCTCAAGATCCACCTGAACTCCTCCACCTGGGGCAGGACCTCATTCCAGACCCAAAGGGAGCATTCCACCTTTTCTGGCTGAGACCCATGGCCTCGGCCGCTTCACACTCAGCTATGAATCGCTCCAACGAGAGCTGGAGGTCCCGGCTTCATGAAGCCAAAAGGACATGAAAAGCAGAGAAAAGATCTTATGGCCACCGAACTAGAACCCCTCAATGCCTCAGCTCCGCCTAGAAACAAAAAAAGTTATGAACAAACCCGGTGACAAAGGACCACTTTGGTGGACTCCAAACCCTCCAGGATCCTGTAGAGTGTGTAGAGCTGGTCAAGAGTGCTGTGACCTGGATGAAAACCACATTGTTCCTCCTGAATCCCAGGTTCGACCATCAGTTGGATCCTCCTCTCCAGTACCCCTGCATAGACTTTTCCGAGTAGGCTGTGGAGTGTGATTCCATGACAGTTGGAACACACCCTCCAATACCCATTTTTAAAAAGGGGAACTACTACCCCGGTCTGCCAAGCCAGAGGTACGGCCCCCAGTGTCCACAAGATGTTGCAGAGACGTGTCAACGAACACAGTCCTTCAACATCCAGAGCCATGAGGTATTCAGGGCAGATCTCCACCCCCTTAGCAATGCAACAGAAGAGCTTCTTGACTACCTTATTGACCTCAGCGACCTGAGATTTTGCTTCAGCGACAGCCCGGGCTGCAGCATGTTTGGTAACTGTCAGCTGCCTCAGGAGTCCCACAGGCCAAAACGACCCAATAGGCCTCCTTCTTCAGCTGGCATGACAGGCACCTTCCGGCCACAGCTATGGGCTCCCGTCTCAATAACGGAGGCACGGAACATGGCCCATTTGGATTCCATGTCCCCTGCCTCCTTTGGGATGTGGTAGTAACTTTGCCAGAGGTGGGAGTTCAAGGCCCTTCTGACAGGAGACTCTGCCAAATGTTCTATCCTGGAAGTATAGAATTCTTAGCTGCTTCTGTAGTCTAATTTTGGTGCTTTATCAGCAGTAGTTCAGGCTTCCTTAAGGTGTGAATTGGGGGCAGGACCCAGAAAGTATATATTGAAGGTATCAACCCAAGAAAAAGGTTAACAACACAGATCACTTTCTAAAACAAGAACTTTGAATTAGATGGTAATTTAATAGTATTCTTGCCTTTGTTGAATTAGGACTATCAGGTCTACCATCTTAAACCAGATTGCAGTCGTGTGCCTTAAACGCATTACTGTTCTCACTTCTCTTAGACCCAGAAGATCTTACCAACAACAAAGAGGTCATACTCTCAGCAACCGTATTCACCCACCACTGCTGTCCCAGTCTCAAATGAGTGTGACAGGTGGGCTCTGGAACTGCCAGTCTGCTGTAAAAAAAAAAAAAAAAAAGCTGATTTCACCTCTGCCATTGCTTCTCACTTGACTTTCTTGCACTAACTGAAACCTGGATTTCCCCACACAACTCTGCTACACCAGCAACTCGTTCTTCTGCTTATGCTTTAACTGGGAGAGGTGGTTAATCTCCCCTCTGACAAGCTCCAGTCCTCTTGCCTTCTCCCTCTTCTTTATTCCTTTTCTTTAACTTTCAACAACTGCTCTTGAACACAAAGGAGGGAATCTCCTAGATCTTGTTTTCAGTTGTCCCTCCCCAGTCACAGGCATTACTGCCACCCCACTTCACATCTCTGACCACCACTTGGTTTCCTTTACTATCACCTTACCTATTCTATCTAACACCAGCTTTCAGTTTTCTTTGCCCACTCGGCAAAACCTCCACACTGTATCTCCTTCATCTGTTGCTTCCTGTACTTTATCTCAGCTTCCTAATCCAGTCTCCTTTTCTTCCCTATTATGAAGACATCCAGCAAGTCATCTCATCATGTAATCCTACCACCTGCTCTCTCTATCCAATCTCTTTTACAATACTCCAGACTATCTTTCAAGACCTTCTCCCCTTTACCTCAACTATCATCAATAACTCCATATTATCTGGTCATGTACCAACATCATTTAAAACCCATCTTAAAGAAACCCTGTCTGGATCCATCAGACATCAGCAACTACAGACCGGTATCACTTCTTTCATTCCTTTCTAAAATTCTTGAACGCACTATTTATAACCATGTCTTTCTATCTTTTACAGAGTAACCTTCTTGACCCTAATCAATCTGGCTTCAGAGCAGCACTTTCTGCAGAGACTGCACTCTTGGCTGTCACAGAGAAGCTACATGCTGCAAGATCATCCAAGATGTCATCAGTCCTCATCCAATTCAGCAGCATTTGACATGGTCAACAACAAGACTCTCTTATCCATCCTCAGGAGTCTAAGAATTTGTGGTTCAGCATGGCAATGGTTTGCTTCCTACCTGGAAGGTCGTGCATATCGGGTTACATGGAGGGAATACACATCTTCTCCACACCGACTTTCCACTGGTAAGTCAGGGCTGAGTTCAGGGCTCAGTTCTTAGCATAGCACCAGCATAGACCAGCACCAAACCAGCACCAAACCAGCATTGACTAGCATAGACCAGCATGGTTTCCATATTATATGTACTTTAATAGTAATATGTACAGTATTATCAGTATGATAAACAGTACAATGTAAATGTGGTGCAAAATGTAAATGTATTACAGTGGATGTTGTTGCTATATGGAGGGGTTGTACAGTGTAATGGCCACAGGTAGGAATGATTTCCTGTGTCGTTCAGTGGTACATTTAGGTGGTATCAGTCTCTCACTGAACGTGCTCCTATGACTGATCAGCTGTGAAGCGGGTGGGAGGTATTGTTCAGTATCCTCCTTATTTTGAACAACATTTGCCTCTCCGACACTACCATCAGAGAGTCCAGCTCCATCCCAGAACGTTACTGGCCTTGTGGATCAGTTTGTTCGGACTGTCAGCCTGCTGCCCCAGCATTCAACAGCATAGAGAATAGCGCTGGCCACAACAGACTCATAAAACATTCTAAGCAGTGTTCGGCAAATGTTAAACGACCTTACCCGACTCAAAAAATAGAGACGGCTCTGGCCCTTTTTGTAAGGTGCGGAAGTGCTCTTAACCCAGTCCAGTTTATTGTCAGTATGAACTCCAATGTATTTGTAATCCTCCACCATTTCCACATTGACTCCCTTGATGAAAACGTTCCTCGTTCAGAATCAGAATCAAAATACTTTATTGATCCTGGAAGAAACTAAGTGCTCACAGTTGCTTCAGGATCAATAACATATTCTGATTCTGATTATTCCACATGTTGTACATAGACTTGATTATTTTACACTCTGAGAAATATTAACAAATTCTGATACAAAAATTGCGTATTGTAAAGATTTGCCATCTTTGTGATACGCTGGATTCACATTTTGCAATAAAAGTAGGGTAAAGTATGAAGACTAAAAGTACAATTATTTTATCAGTGTGCTAAAAAGTGTGCTAAGAAGCTTTATAATACACAGCCAGTTTGATTATTTCTCATCTGGTACCAAATATTCCCTGATGATATCAACATGGAGAGCACACAGGTTCACAAATATACATGCATTGAACAAATCACTAAAATTCCTGTGTACCCCTCAGGTTTTAAATATTTAATATCATAGCTTCACGAGTACATATGTCTATAAATTTGGTATCAAAGCATCTTGAATATGGTAACACATTAAAAATAATATCAGTAGATATATCCTCCGCAATTTCCCCAAAACAAAAATAATGGATTTTTCTTTGGTTTTTCTCCAACTGTCCCACGTGTTTGGGGGGTGGTGTCACATGAAATGCCTTGGTTATCAAATGCTATTACATATTGCCCATAATTTATTATTTTTGCAGATCAATAAGCTGCGGAGTACTTGGCCATCCACATCTTCCCTGACTTTCCAGCGGAGGCAGTGAGGCAGCATCAGGCGTTTGATGATATCCGAAAGAAGTTCAAGGATGCAGCTGCAAGGAGTTGTTTTGTTTATGTGGCTCTGAGTAGTTACTTGCTCCACCACAAGAAGTCAAGTCAGTTTATTTGTATAGCGCTTTTTACAATTGACATTGTCACAAAGCAGCTTTACATAGTACAATTAAA
>JAQMYF010000007.1:4043692-4059866 GCA_030014195.1 Neosilurus mollespiculum
CTGACCAAATCACCGAACTCTGTATACACGTGTTTACTGAACGAATCACTGAACTCTATATACACGTGTTTACTGACCGAATCACCAAAGTCTGTATACACGTGTTTACTGACCGAATCACCAAACTCTATACACATGTTTACTGACTGAATCACCGAACTCCGTATACACGTGTTTACTGACCGAATCACCGAACTCCGTATACACGTGTTTACTGACCGAATCACCGAACTCCGTATACACGTTTACTGACCGAATCACCGAACTCCGTATACATGTGTTTACTGACCGAATCACCAAACTCTATACACACGTGTTTACTGTCCGAATCACCGAACTCCGAATAGACACGTTTACTGACCGAATCACGGAACTGTACATACACGTGTTTACTGACCGAATCACCGAACTCTGTATACACGTGTTTACTGACCGAATCACTGAACTCTATATACGTGTTTACTGACCGAATCACCAGTCTGTATACACGTGTTTACTGACCGAATCACCAAACTCTATACACGTGTTTACTGACCGAATCACCGAACTCCGTATACACGTGTTTACTGACCGAATCACCGAACCGAATAAATATATTGTGTAGACTCTCAATCATCCAGGTCATGGTAATCCTAAAAAGCTCGAGTTGAGGCAACTGGACTTCTTTTTGAAGATGTTTCGCTTTTAATCCTAAAAGCTTCATCAGTTATAAAAAGTGGTGGAAAGTTCCAGCCTTTTACAGACTGAGGAAAAAACTCACAGGAGAGCCACCTGCTCAGGTCAGGACTCAGTGTCCACCTACATCTCGAAAACAGGGACACTCATCTGAGGACAGCGCTGTACAGATTCTGGACAGAGAAGAGAGATGGTTCGAAAGAGGAGGAAACCAACATTAAACCGAGGAGGCGGTTGGAGGTTTCACCTCTTCAGCACTTAGGCAGCTGTGGTTCTCCTTCCCATGAGGCTTCGCTCCACTTCACACCTGGATTCAGGTGACCACTCGACCCTAACGAGCGATGGAATGGATGAGTTTGACTCGAGTTTTTTCTTCCAGATTTTCTAACTGACGAAGCTTTTTGGATTAAAAGTGAAGAAGAAGTCGTGGATACCTCGTCCTGGTAAAAGCACCGGAAGCTTAATTTGAACCTCATCCGGTATGTGGTTCTGTTTTTATTAGACTTTTTATTAGAGTTTTAGACGCAAATGCACAGAATGGAACCGACGTGTCGGTGTTTCACCAAAACTTTAAACTGTTTGATTAAAACACAGAAAGAAATTACTAGATTCCTCACCCCGTCGTCGCTCCTTTTTTCTTCTTTTGAATTTTATTGTCACTCAGCAACGAGCGACGAGGTTCCCTACCGCCACCTACTGGACTGGAGTAACGACGGGGGAAAAAAACCTTAATCCTCGTAATTTACTGGGTTTTTCCTGCAGTAATTAATTCATACCAGTGATTCCGGTAAATAACCCACAGTTTAAAGGGCTGATATTACAGTACACCTTTAAAGGTGATGTGTTATTGTCATGAGAGGTAAAAAAGAGGTATGTGAAACTGAAAATAAATATAGACTATCACTCATATAGGCAGAATCGTGGAAATGTACAAAAAAATAAGTTTTATATTATTATCAGATTATTTTAACCGTCTTTTTTCCAACTATGAAATCTGAACATCTTCCCCTATTAACACTTGGCATAAGTCTGTTGGGCTTTTACTACCGAGCCCAGTGGCTCATCAGAGCCGCTGCTTATCCCCGGTTTCTGTAGCGTGAAGCGACTAGGAGTTCAACTCCTCCTGGATGGGACGCTCGTCCATCGCAGGTTTCCTTCCCAGTATTTTTACTGGTACCCATTAATACTGCTGGGTGGACAGAGGCACACTTGTGGTTAAGACCTTACCCAGGGGTCTTAGCACGGTGGGGGTCCAACGGGGATACGAACCCACGATCTCTCGATTGTGAGCCCGCCACCCTAACCGCTGCGCCACCGGCCAACAATTGTGAAATTCGTAGGAGAAATGTATAAAGTAACAGTTCTATTGTTATCAGGTTAGTGAGTTTCTCTTGGCATTTTACCTGATGCTATTCTGCCTGTTCATCCAACACAGAAGGCTGTGAGTTATTTTCATTATTGGGGCATAGTTAAGACAGAACATCTCTGAAAGCCTGGAGGAGACACTAATACCCAACTTCGTGACATGATGGGTGCATAAAGCAGTGGGTGGCGACCTGGCCGCCACGTCCCAGCTCTGGTTAAATGGCAGAATTGACGATTTTTATCAGTTTATGGAATAATTAGAGATACTGGAGAATCTTTCTATAAGTGTCTTGCCATGATGAATAAGGGTTTTGAAGAAAAAGCAGTATGTAAAATTAATTGCCTCATTCTAAGGTGTTTCAGGGTCTGGACTCCTATAATGTTAATGTTAAGGTTTAATGAACATGGGGAACGGCAAACTTAGTCCTTTACTGATTATCGTGGCTGAAGGTGGGGCGTAAATAATTTTAATCCAGATAATATTTCATTCTCCAAAGACAAATTCTTGGATTGTTGATATAAGAAATGACCAGTTTTTCTGCATCTAATGTGGTTATAATGGTCTTTATCTCTCGTCATGATGGGAAGTCCATTATATTAAAAAGTCTACATGTGTTACTGGATGAATGTCTGCTTTAATAAAGCCTGTATGATCAAGGTGGATTATAGATGGGGTGATTTTCTCTCGTCTCAGAGCAAGTTTTAGTTATGATTTTTATATCTACATTGAGTAGAGAAATGGGACGGGAACTGGCTGGTAGTGTTGGGTCTTTGATTTGTGTTCATATCGGCTGGTATTCTTTAGTTAGGTTTTATTTCAATGATCACTCGATGAAAGAACTCAGCAGGAAAGCCGTCAAGTCCTGGTGATTTTTTTTATCTGGCAGGCATTTAAGGGCGATAGAGTTCCTGAACTGTTATTGGTGGTTCAAATGTGGCAATGTGGTCTTGTGTGAGTTTAGGTAAGTCACTGCTGTTAGGAAATGAGTCAATATTGTCTCTGTCCGGAGTCTTTTCTGATTGATAGAAATGATCCTGAAAAGTTTTCAAAATATTGTTTCTCTTGCTCTCTCCTCCCCCCTCTCTCAAGTGTCTTGTGTTTCTTTGTAATGGACAATTCTAGTCTGCCAATAAAGCTGATGATGATTAATTCAAGCAGCAACGACTCTGACGAGAGCATTTCCTTCACACCAATAAATCAGGTAAATACTTAGCAATTTATATCAAACAAAACAAAAAGAAAACAACAATCTCCACCATCAAGGACTCAGCAGGGAAGCCAACTCAGTCAGCGGAAGAAATCTTCTCATTGAAGACCAAAGTTATACCAATGTTACCAGAAGGGAGACCGATATCATACCACATTAAAACAAGGATTTGTCAGCAGCGTGATATTGGAGTTCTGAGAATAATTCAATCAACAAATAAATTTAAACATGAATTTCCTCAATAAGGCCTGAAATGTATCGATTCCTGCTTTACAAACACTAGCACTACACCATCTCAGCTTTTTAAAATCAGATCCTCAACCTTGAAGCCCAGCTGGTGTAATGTTTTCGAGTTGTTGGATTTTTTGTTCCAAGTTTGTCAGTTTTTTGTGACGTGGTGAAAAAAATGAAGAAAGTGAAACACAGCATGTTTAATACTACACAGAAAAGGCACGATCTGATTGGTCCACTGTGTCACAGTGAAATAACATTATTCTGAGAAGATAATGCTTGGATCAAAATGACAGACACTCACAGCTTGTCACTGTCCCTTGGCAGTGACATCATTCTTATATTTTATAATGAAAATATAAACCAGAAAAATCACATTTTAGTTTATTTTTCTTGTCTTTTGGAGTAAAAAACTCTTACAGAGTATAGAACAAGCAGAGCTCAGCTGACTTGTCGCTGTAACAGTAAAAATATAAACTGTAAAAATCTTGTTTTGCTTTTCTTATTTCTGCGGAGTGTTTACTAAAATTCCTCAGGAGTTAACAAGACGCCAATACGCAGTTCTGCACCTGTGAATCAAAACCTCTCAATCGTGCGTTTGTCAAGATTAAAAATCACGTGTGTGTGTGTGTGTGTGTGTGTGTGTGATGGAGAGAGAGAGAGAGGATAAACCAAAATTCAACCAAGAGTGTAAACACCTATTTCTGTTTATTGACATTTTAAAGGTGCCTATAAGAATATTCAACATTTAACATAAATATTTTCAAAACAAATTATATTAGTAAAGTAGCTTTAGAGTGTTTTTTTCTGCCATCCACCTTACAAAATAAAAAAAACATGTGTTTTGGTCAGAAAGCTTTTTTTGTCTGATGCCAAAATGTAAGGGTTGTCATTTTCTGAACAAGATATAAAACATTTTAATTAAACTTTTTATTTTTATCACGTTTAGTGTTCCATAATGATTATGGCCATGTAAAACCACAGCCAAGCATCACTTCGGTATCAGTAAATACACTAATACTATAGTGTGGAAAAGAAACAGGAAGTAAGTGAGAAATACCCTTCGGCAGTGTTATTGTTCCCACGGTATCGCAGTGTTTCCCACATTTTCACCACTACGGTTAAATGTTTCTCAATTCATTTGTAGCTCAACAACATGCAGAAAACATTTCAGAAAAGCGTAAAGCAGTCATTTTTAATATCTTCAAACTTTAAGGGCTGTTGGGCAGGTACAGGGAACACAGCAGAATGTTACGGCCGAGTATCGGGATGCGTCGGAACGCCTCCCAGACATCACTGAACACATTGTACTTGAGGAAGACGCGGTGCTCAAGGCTGGTGCGCACGCCAATGTCACGGCTCATGATGTAGATGCCATCGTTATGCAGAGTGCATGTCAAGTTCAGGCCTGACTTGGAGACACGCGCTCGCAGCTGCAGCCACTCACCTGTGCTCACATTATATGACTGTACTGCCAAGGCATCCTCAGCAGGGCTGGCCCTGGCATGATCAGTTCTTTCCAGCTCACACGTGTAGCCACCCACCAGGTAGATGAAATCCTCGACTGAGAGCATCTGTTGCTTCCGTACGTGTGCCGAGCATGTGTGTAACACAGACCACGTGTCTGACGTGGGGCAGTAGCGCAACACTCTCATGTTCCTGTCTGCCAGAAAAAAGGAGAAAACATGTTTTGAGGAACAAGGTAACAAGGTTATTCTCAAACTTTAGCCTTGTGTGTGCATTCACACACCTCTGGGTGTGTAGCCACCCATAACGTAGATCATGCCTTTGCATTCACATGCAGAGAACTCGGTCAGAGGGTCAGGCATGGAGGAAACACAAGTCCACCAATCCTGTTCGGGACCGTAGCACTCTACTGTACTTAAACCATGTCCCCCCACCGCATACAGCCTCCCACTCACTGCCACCAGCTTCAAGTTAGCCCTGAGCACAAGCACAACATCCACAGGTGAAAACAGAACTCACACAACAAAGGGTTTGATTTCTTGCTCGCTGTATATCACAACTCAGACTAACTGTTTACCTCTTCTGGTTCAAGGGCGCTATATGAGTCCATTCGTTTCTGCATGGATTGTAGCAATGTGCTGCAGCAATCTCCTGACTTGCCATCCTAAAACCACCAACGATAAAGAGGTAGTTGTCAAGCACAGCTGACCCGTACCCTCGGACGTTACCCATGTCTGGAGGGAGGGTGTTGGTGAGCGGCTTCCAAATCTGCTCTCGCTCTCCATACTGCAGCATGGACCACGGCTCATCTTGATCAGCGAGGTCCTGACAGGTGCCCACAAAGTCTCCGATGGCCACCAGTGTCGCTGTTCCTCTCATCCGCATCTCCCTGATCTGCTTACGCAGTTCAGGAGGAAGAGTGTGGAACTCGGGTCTGCGCAGCATGGGGTGGTAGTGGCAGCTCATGAACTTCAGGCACGCCGTGCGCAGTTCATGCGTGCCGTAGACCTCGGAGAGGCTGAAGACCTCGACACAATTGTCCAGGCGGATTTCGGACAGAAGGAGCTTGAGGATGGGCGTCACTTGCAGGAAAGACGCCGTCTCAATGAGGTCCTCCAGGGTTTCGTTGACCACCTGGACTGTAGAGGTGTTGATGAACTCCAGCACCAGCTCCAGGCCTGGGACACTCAGTCCCTGCAGTTGGACCGAATCTTCTCCAGCCTCACGCATACCAGAGCTATACAGAGCCCGGAAGTAGTCGCTCTTCTCGATCAGCTTGCTCTTGCTCACATTGTATGATCGGTTGTCCATAACAATCTCAATTACCTGCTCGGGGGACGACATGTTTGCGTTTGATCGAGTTGATTCGTTTATGAAATTATGTGAATATGCTGTTTACATTTCCACTCAAGCATCTGCTGCACATCCAAAAGTATAAAAGTGGAAATGTTTCGATCATCAGGGACTCAGAGCTGGAGCAGCACAACAGCAGGGTTACTTAGTTACTCCGTTATTCCTCAGCAACAGCGAAAAGTTTTGAATATTTGGTTTAAAAAAACAATCGACACATTCTATACGCTTCGAATACCTTTACTTTTAATTGTACTTATAGTCGGTGACATGTTCATCCCCATTTAATTCCCAGTGACTCCACAAACACAAAAGAACACAGAACATAAACAATCCTGCGGTACAGTTCAAACTACTTCCTGTCTGATCAGCTGATCGCCTACGTCAGGCTACGTCATATATCTATATCTATCTCTCTGAGCTGTTTGTCGATTTAAATGTTTAAACTTACGCGTTTTTGTTCATCATACATACACACTCAAAGAAAAGGAAAACAGTTTAAAATGCATAAAGGAAAAATCCCACGCAAAACAAACGTGACGTCACATCCGCCCCCTTTTGGCTTGGAAGACATTTTGAAAGGGTCGGGGACTGTTTTTCATGTAGATCTGTTTTATTTACAGATGTTCATATCAAAAGAATGTTCGCATTACATTTTAAATAAACCCCTCGATAGAGCAACGCACATAAACATCAAGCACCAAAAGTGAGCAACTGCTGATGCGCAAAGATGTCAAAGATTTATTTATTTTATATTTATGCTAATACGATTCACGGGTCCGTTCCAATAATTCTCTCGGGTGGAAACTGTTACTCAGTGAAGTGTAACGCACTGAAACTCCGGTGTGTTTACAGGGTTTTATTCATTATGTGTTTTTTTTATTATTCGCTCGTTTATTTTGTACGTAAATATTTTTTGTGAAATACGACATTTTTTCAGTTATGTCTCGACAATAATATTCCGGACAACAAATCCTTTATCGCTTGTTTCTTCCGAGTTTATTATGTCAGTGCACACTGCTGCTTTTTTCACTTTTCAAAACAGAAAATAAACAAAGTGGAGTTTATCAGACTCTGAGAGCTGGGTTGTTGTTTTTTTCCCCACGAAATGGAGGAGAAACCTTTAAGAGTGTAAGTTTAGCTTTGATTTGTAAAACACATTCACTTGTTTTTTTTAAACTCAGATTAAATAAAGCCTTTAAATCCCGCGGTGTGTTTAACACTGGGAGTGTAAAGAGCAGTTAAGCCACGTGTTGTTCTTTGGCGTCCCATTCGGCTTAAAAGAACCTTTTGTTGGTTGATTTTTATTTTGAAGCCTTGCTTGCGGGGATGTCGAAGGCAGAATCGGTGCTTTGTTCAATCGGGTGAACACAATCCAAAAAAAGAGCGGCCAGTTCGATGTAAGTTCCTTACTACAGTCTGTATAAACATCAGGAAACTCAGAGGCGCAGATACCTGATGTTTCTTTGTACCCCTGATGTTTCCTTGTGCAGTTGCTGTTATGTGTTGGAGATTTTTTTGGAAAGTCCCTTGAGGCTGAAGCTGAATGGGAGGTATACAAGTCTGGAGCCAAGAAAGGTATTTAAAGCGCATTCATTTTACATGTCATTAATACATCATCTCGGGAACACGGAGAAGGAGTGAGTGTGTGTGTGTGTGTGTGTGTGTGTGTGTGTGTGTGTGTGTTTTTCCCCCTTTTGTTCACATTTAAGCACCAATTCACACCTACATTTTGGGAGCTGCGAGTCAGGAGACAGTGAAGAATTTCCCCAGCTCTGATGGATGTGAACTGGCTGAAAACATCATCTATTTGGGTGAGAATCATCTTCTGTAACTCGTTTTGCACTGATAGCAAGTTTTGGGGCATAAACAGAATAATGTTGGTTTACTGTATATTGTTGTTAATCTGTGGACTTCATTCACCAAGCGTTTGGAATGGATTCATTCTTAAATCTCACAAACTCTTCCCGGTGTCACGGTCTGATCTTTCCCCCTGTATCAACATGTACCTTGAATCAGTGTACATGCGTGAAAAAAAGAAAAAAAACAGTGGCAGGTTCAGACTGTGTATAAACGGTTTGAAACTGTAATCGGTCTCAGTTTTCCTTGCGGAGTAAAGTGTTAGTAAATGACTTATTTGCTACAAAGTAATTTGTTGATGGTTTAATTGTTGAACATGGGCAGTCTCAATTTACTTTTCACATTGTCAGAGTCTGTTATTTGTATTTACACAGTTTAATTAATTACTATCATTGGTATCATCTCCCATCACCACTTACGTTTCTAATTTATTATTCAGGTTTCTGTACTAAGTTTTCCATTTTACTCTTTTTTGCAAGATATCTTCGTCGAAATTCAAATTAAGAAGTAACACTTCATGTGCAGGGTAATCTGAGACCAGGACACCTGGATTCTCCAATATTTTCCTTTCTGAGATTTGTTCTTAGTCACGAACAGAATCTACAACCATGAAAGGGCAAATATCACACACATATCAGCGCTGAAGTGATGGGAAATCGCTTCTGTTTTCCTTCTTTTTAAATTTTATTATTTAATCATGACTTTGTGTTCATTCATGATAACCATGTGACTAGTGGAGACTTTAATGTTAGGATTTTGATTCACATTCCATAAATAGTTGTATATGGAAAGAGATATCAACAATACATGTATGGGAAGCCCTCGTTTGTAGTAGTAGACAGGGAGCATAATGAGGGGCTTAACAGAGATTATCTACATCCATCTCGTAAAAAAAGAGTGCATCTAAAATATTGATGATAATAATAACGCGCCTTGGATAAAGGAACTCACATCAAAACAAGAAAGTGCAGTACATCAACAATAAAATATTAGTAATACATCAAAAAATGTACAGAGGAGTAAATCAGTCTAATTCGCACCTCAACACAGTTCCAATTTGCTGCCAGTCAGCTGGTTTGGTCTGTAATTTATTAGGTTAAGCAAAAAACCCCAGTATTAACAAACTGAATGTGGGTTTGTCACCATATTAATATATACTGTATCGGACGAGTCGGATATACTTCAGCCAATAAATCGATTCCCGTCTTGTTTATATATATATTGGGACAATAACAGCAGTTTATTTAAATATATTGTGTATGGAAACCTTTTTTCTTGGCCTCAGATTTACGCTACTGAATATCTCATCTGGAATTTACCTCCTACATCAGCACTTCTAATTTACAGGAAGTAAAAATCTTCCCCCTTTTAGATTCCGGCACTTCCATGAATTTGCACCTTTACCGTTGTTTCTGTCTTCATGAATATTTGTGTGTGCACATGACCCTCTGTCCTTGTATGGGGATTTATGGGTGTTCACACATGCTAATTAGAGAAACTGGCACACGCTTTCAGCTTATGACGCCAATGGGATTCACCGGTCTAAGAACACAGCTGAAACAAATCTGAGGTTTAAGAACACGTCATGAATTCGACATAGACCTCTCTCATGAATTCTCTTAAGAACAAATTTAAGAAAAAAAACTTAAAAAGATATCGATGGATGAAACCCAATGTTGGTCTCTGGACTGATGTGAGAGACAGCTGCGAAACAAACGGTGTGTTAAATCAGGAAAATGTGGTGAGCATGCCGTATTCACACGAGCCAACAAAGATGTCATTCAGTCAAGTGTAAATCCGACAGGTATTTAATTTCACTCTCATCGAGGGTTGTTTTTTTTTTTTTTTGTGGACTTTTATATTGCATGAATAAAAATGTCTACCAATTCATAAAGACTACATGTGTTGTAAGGTAGAAAAAGAGGCACTGTAGTGTTTTACTCTCCTACTATATTCCTGAAAATGTTTGACTATCAGGAGGATGTGTATTTCAGGGCGCAGAGGGGTTTTCACAGGAGCGTCAGGCCTGCAGGTCGTGTACGTCAGTGGCAGAGAGGCTCAGCAGGAGCCGGCACCTGCACATTGCTTCACCCCAAAAGATCTCACGGCCCTCATCACACCCCTGGTGTCCAACCCTAAGTTTAATGGGGTTGACATCCTTTTGACCTCGCAGTGGCCCCAAGGGGTGTGGCAGTATGGGAACAATCCGGCAAGTCTCTTTTGATTAAGACGTAATATCATTTCCATATATGGAGTTCAAAATCTATAGACACGTTTTCACTGGAATTTTCTTCATATTTGTTTCAGGAAGTCAACACCAAGTTCTGTGGCGTTTCCTCCCTTGGGAATCTGGCAGAAAAGCTGAAGCCTCGATACCACTTTGCTGGTTTGGAAGGTGTTCACTATGAGCGACTGCCATACAGGTCTGACCTTAGGGCGTCTGATGACTGTGCTTTTGTTTTTATTGTCTCCGCCCACCGCTGTGCAGCAAGGGGGAATTTTGTTTTCACCATGTCTGTCCGTCTGAACTTTATTGTGGGCACTCTGTCTTCTGAGTCCCTCAACGGACTTTGACCACCACCTACTCACAACTCAATGCCCTTGAATGGTGCAGGTTCTGCAGTCAAGGTCACAGAAGGTCATCTTAAAAAAAAAAACAAACAAAAAAAAAAACACACACACCCTCTGTCGGCTGAATGCTTGCATGGATTTGGACCAAACTTTCTCTCACTTACTAAATGTTCATGAACTGGTACAGGTTTTATGGACATGGGTCAAAGATAAGGGTCAAAGTTCAAGCACACACTGAAAAGGTTTATGGCAGAGGCATACCAAGTGTCGAAAAGTTCTGCATTTTATTGTAATACTGTGTCTGATTATTTATTTTTTCGCTCTTCACGATTATACTGAAGGATTTTGTGACATTTGATTTGATTTCTGTTTATTGAACTGTACAGGAACCATATGGTTCTTCAGGAGAACGCACAGCATGTCAGTAGATTTATCGCCCTGGCTGCAGTTAACAACCCTGCGAAGAAAAAGGTAGGCCACGCGGTGTGGCTCATTAAATACAGGGTGACCCAGAAAACTCCCAGATTATAAAAGTAAATTTGAAAAAAGATTAAAGATCATTAAATTATTATTCGCACACATGAATCTTAGTGATGCCGGAGAGGCGGTGCTGAGGTCTGATGGCGGCCTAACCCCAACTTCAACCCCTTGATGTTGAAGAAGTGGATGTGTGGTTTCAGTAAGACGGAGCTACGACACACACAGCTTTAAGTGCTGAGAGAAATGTTTCCGGATCAGGTGATCTCGTGATGTTGGGTGGTGACCTCGCCCGCACCTTGTGATATTTTTCTGTGGTGCTACCTTAAATCATGAGTGTATATTTATCACCCCCAAACTCTTGTAGCCCTTAAGGTTGTTATTTAGCAGGAGATCGCTGCTGTTTCACCCGTCACGACCCCACGAGCCATGGCAGCCTTCAGAAATCACCTCCAAGAGTGTATAGACAACGACAGCCAGAATTTGGGGGATCTTTAAAACATGATGAATAAAAACTGTATTGAATGAAGCGTCATGAAATGTGGGAGGTTTTATTGGGTCACATCATTAAATTTAAAGTTCCAAGACTGATTTGGGAGGTGAACAGAGAGAAATCTTACACCTGTGCTCTCTTTTAGTACTTGTATGCATTCAATATTGTCCCAATGAAAAGCATGGACCCTGCAGTGTTGGTGAAACAGCCTGAGGATGTGACTGAGAATCCGTACAGGAGACCAATGAAAGAGGGCAGAAAGGAGAAGTCATTTCCGTCTGCAGCAGATAAAGAGGTGTGTGTTTCAGACAAGACACCGTCTTTCTTTGGGATGTAACCCTTCATGTGAAGTGTAATAAATCTTAAGATTATTTTTATGCCCAAAATTCCAGAGCACCCGATACCGGACACAGATATTAAGCTGTTCTTGTACCGTCCCAATACTTACGACCCCAGAGACTGGACGTAGGGATACAAGAGTGACAGATTACATTTCTGTGGAGATCTTCTTACTTTTCCATGTTGAATCTGTTTGTTAAGCAGGAAGAGTCAGTTTCTCAGTTCTTCTTCGATCTGGGCCAGAAGAAGCCGCAGCAGCATCGGCAGGGTGCAGGAAGGAAGAGGCCATCGGAGGGAGACGGATCCGTTCAACCCAAACACCCTCGCAAACCTCGTGAGTTGGATCTGCTCATCACTCATGGCCCTGTTACACTAAAACATCACATGTACCCCACAGAACAGATGGGGATTAGGTTTAACATTCATTCATTTTCTGAATTGCGCAATCCTAATTAACTCGCGTCATAGAAGGTCGCGGGGAAGCTGATGCCCTCTCAGCCGACTCTGGGTGAGGGCAAAGTACACCCTGGACAGCTCGCTAGGCCATCACAGGGCAGAAACACTCTGAAGGCAAACCCAGTGGCCTGCTCTTTATGAAAATCAGCAATGGTCCTTTTTCATGCCTCTCACCACAGACAGTGAGAGACGTGGTCAGCCTTTGATAACCCAGTTAGCTACACTGGGACCGCAGTGACAACCCGGTGATAGTGGGGCTTCAACCCCCAACCTTCAGATCAGTAAGCCAGCACCCTACCACCGGGCCACCACTGCCCCGTAAGGTTTACCAGTGAATTCTAAATGTTTGAAAGGTGCTATTTAAATGACCTTTTCATAAACGGTTCAGCCTTTGGTCCCAAGTTGCTACTCTGAAAGACTGATGGTGATATTTCAGGTAGTTCTTGAGATATAGGTGTGTGTAGCCACACAAAAAAAACAAAAGCACAAATTGACAAGTGAAAACAATATGCTATCCCAGCTAGTAAAAATGATGGGATGAATTAATATTAATCTTCATAAGGTTTATGGTATGTTGCACAGACTCTCCTTTGTTAAACATATGTGTGTGCCTTTATTACACCCTACAGAAGTGTGTGGTATCGGCTGTAGGGGCAAGGTTCACTTCGGGATAGAGCGTGTACCCCTCCTTAACCCAGTATTGGCTGAGATAAGCTCCAGCCTCCCCATGACCCTAGCAGGATTAAGCAGTCCATCGGCCTAAAATAGATGCTATCACTAGTTAACAAATGGTTAACACTAGTTAACACTTACACACCACACTTACTCATGTTCTGGGAGTCCGGGAGCCTTTTTAATAATAATAACAACAATCATAATAAAAATGATAACAACAATGATAACAATACTACTACTAATAATAATGATAACAACAATCATAATAATAACAATAACAATAATAAAAACAACAATCATAAGATATTAAGCTGTTCTTGTACCGTCCCAATACTTACGCCCCCAGAGACTGGATGTAGGGATACAAGAGTGAGAGATTACATTTCTGCGGAGATCTTCTTACTTTTCCATGTTGAATCTGTTTGTTAAGCAGGAAGAGTCAGTTTCTCAGTTCTTCTTCGATTTGGGCCAGAAGAAGCCGCTTACACACCACACTTACTCATGTTCTGGGAGTCCGGGAGCCTTTTTAATAATAATAACAACAATCATAATAAAAATGATAACAACAACAATGATAACAATACTACTACTAATAATAATGATAACAACAATCATAATAATAACAACAATAATAATAATAATAACAACAACAACAACAACAACAACAATAATAATGATAATAATAACAATAATAATAAACATTGGCTTATTCCACTGGTCATCATATAGACCGTGTGAGTAGAGCCTCCATGTCAAAGCAGGGGTGAAGGCGCGAGGCTTTCTCATGCACAACACTCTTACTCTCTTTCTCTCTCTCTCACACTCTGTGTCTCTCTCACTCTCTCTGTGTACAGGGTCATTTTTTTAAACCCCTGTGGTTTATTTTTGTAGTGGATTTAAACAAATCTAAAAAAAATTTTCAAAAGACAAAGCCTAGGTGAATTCTGAACGATTCTGAACTTCTGAGTAGTTGCACTGGATTGTATTTATGAGTATCAGAGTAAAGAAGGCTGAACACAGTTTAAATGAATAATTTTCCCACAATCTTACAATCTGCTTCCTGTTTCTTGCTGACCTCAGCTCAGCCAACTGGACCATGTTGGTTCTGTTTAGCCAGTCCTGAGGTGGAGAAGCACCTGGTCATCAGCATTGGGACACACGTGAGTTCCACATACGCAGCGTCGAACACACCTCCTTGCTGTAGTAGGCATGTGAAGTGGTCATGAGCATTGTAGTGTGTTTCCTCCCTAGTGTTACCTGGCGCTGGCGAAAGGCTGCCTCACCCCGGACCATGTGCTGCTCCTGCCCATTGGACATTACCAGTCGGTGGTGGAGATGCCGTCCGAGGCGGTGGATGAGCTGCATAAATACAAAAGCGCCGTGAGGAAACTGTACAAGAGCCGCGGCCGACGCTGGGTACTGTTCGAGAGGAATTACCGCAGCCAGCATCTTCAGCTCCAGGTGCCAAGATCTTCCTGATCTGTTTTATATTTATATATTCTAGATCTGTTAAATAAATGTAACAAATACTATCACGAAATCACTACATCAACGGTTCCATAGTTTGTTAAAAGAAAGAATTTAGGAAACTAAAAGGCTTCCATCACTCTCTCACTTCTTTGCTGAAGCACTTAATCCTGCTACGGTCACAGAGAGGCTCTGGATGAAGGCTGGGTGCACCTTAAAGAGTAGCGGTATTGGTCGTCCTTACAGCACAGTTTGTGCATATGTACTACGTATAAGCGATACAGACACTTATTTTAACATAAATGACCATAAAAAGCACAAAACTGGTCATTTTACCATGTGGATTACTAGTTTTCCCCCAGAAGTGACGTCAACACGTTGGGCGGGGTTAACGTCTCTTGAGGAGGTGGTGAGATGTCACATTCTAGTGACTCTGAGGACAAGCATGCTGCCAACATTTTGCAAACTCGGACATCCTGTCGTCAGTTGATTTAGGAACAAAAAGAAATGTTTTCCGTGATTTCTGCGCTTGTTGTTTGTGCGGCTCAGCACTGTACCATAATGTGTTATGATGCACGGGGCAGGGACGCAGCCCAGCAAATCCGACGAGGTTGTGTCACTACCAGGAACAGCCAATCAGAAAGGCAACATGTCTCTGAGCACGCCTAGAGTCGTTACACACGCTTTAAAAACAGGCATGGACAGATGTTGCCGGAAGGAACCGCTGTTATACGTGATCGTTTAAACGAGCTAGTAACACTAATTCACCACAGGTAACCTTTAAACAGCTCGCCAGACCATGGCAGGGCCAGCACACACACAACCATTCATACTCACACCTAGGGGCAACTTGAAACTGTCAGTTAGCGTAAAGTGCATGTCTTTGGACTGTGGGAGGAAAACGGGGTAAGCGGAGGAAACCCACACAAGCCTAAAGTGCATGTCTTTGGACTGTGGAAAGAAACCGGAGGAAACCCTCGCAAGCACGGGGAGAGCAAACTCCACACAGAAATGCCCTTGCCGAGCCCAGGACTCGAACCCAGGACCTTCTTGCAGTGAGGCGGATGTGCTAACCACTGCACCACCAAAGCAAATTCCTTTAAATTATTCCAATTTTGATCCAGTATTTATTTTTTGCTTCTAATGTATATAAGTGTCAGTTCCTTGACATTAAACCCCATAGGTCTCATTTATTAACCATACGTTGAGAGAGTTTTTCACGTGAACCACGAGAACGCACATTTCGAAGATGTTCTTGTGTGTCAGCGTGTGTTTGTACTATATACAAAACTTCCACCTCACCAGTGACTGCAGATGGTGTAGATGGTGTAATGTGTCTAAAAATTTAAACCCCGACAGCTCTATAGTGCACCTCTGGCTTCTGCAGTATGATGTGTAGCTCCGCCCACTTCCTGTGTTTCAATGACTTGAACCGATTTCTAATTTAGTTTTCTGAGGATAACTGATGCAGATGTGTTTCATGTTATACATGATCACCGCTACTGCTTTTACTAAATAAGGAAATATTGTTAGTTTAGTT
>JAQMYF010000007.1:4064359-4074775 GCA_030014195.1 Neosilurus mollespiculum
ATGCTTGGTTTGAACTGCAGGAGATTGTCTTGACCATGTCTACATGCCTAAATGCACTGAGTTGCCGCCATGTGATTTGGCTGATTAGAAATTAAGTGTTAATGAGCAGTTGGACAGGTGTACCTAATAAAGTGGCGGGTGAGTGTATATGGTAACAGTTTATGATAGGAACACTCATAGGTGGGATGGTCAGGTGTTCACAGACCTGCAGCCAAATACAAAGATCTGCTGTAACCGGTTTTATATAACTTACTACATAAAGATTATTTATTCTAGTTATTTAAAACACCCACGCTTTTCATTAGTCTCTCCACTTAGACCCTGGGAATCATATATTTGTTATCATTATTGATTTATTGGGGCCAAATGCATACAGTGAATGACCAATGAAGGCTATCTAAATAAATACTCTATCTAAAATAAATAGAATAATAAATAAATACTCTATCTAAAATAAATAGAATAATAAATAAATACTCTATCTAAAATAAATAGAATAAATAAATATGTAAAATAAATATAATAAATAAATACTCTAAATTAAATATAATAATAAATACTCTATAAAAACAGGATAATAAATAAATACTCTAAAATAAATCTAATAATGAATAAATACTCTAAAATAAATCTAATAATAAATAAATACTCTAAAATAAATACCCTCAAAAATAAATATAATAAATACTCTATCTAAAATAAATATAATAATAAATAAATACTCTAAAATAAATATAATAAATAAATACTCTATATAGGATAAATAAATACTCAAAAATAAATATAATAATAAATACTCTATATAAAATAAATTGAATAAATAAATACTCTAAAATAAATACTTTCAAAAATAAATATAAATAAATACTCTATAAAATAAATAGAACAAAATAAATACGTAAAAAATAAATAAATAAATACGCTAAAATAAATATAATAATAAATAAATACTCTATATAAAATAAATAGGATAATTAAATACTCAAAAATAAATATAATAAATACTCTATATAAAATAAATTAATAAATAAATACTCTAAAATAAATATAATAAATACTCTGAAATAAATAGGATAAATTAATACTCTAAGATAAATAGAATAATAAATAAATACTGTATCTATATAAATGACAAGTAGATTAATCTTTAATTAAAGTCTATTTAATTTTCTTAGATTAATAAATAAAAGTCTGCATATACTTGGAACTTCGAGGCCTCTTTGTTATGGTGGCTGCACATCCCGGAGTGGGCGTGGTCATTACGGACGTCACGGGTGACGTGGAGGTCACGAGCCGAGCTGTCTCCTGTTTCATAGCGATGTTTGGTGAACATGAGTGATGATAAAAGCGGAAGGTCGTGATTAAAGAGTTGTTGGGTGTTTTGGTTTGTTGTCATGGATGAAGACGGATTGCCGATTGTGGGTTCGGGTGTCGACCTCACGAGGGTCAGTACATGTAAACGGTCTGACGGTGGTTTTTTTTTGTAGCTGCGTGTGGAATGTTCTCACGGGGTGTTTTTAAAACTAACTCGGTTTGTTCTCCGCAGGTTCCCGCGATTCAGCAGAGAAGAATCGTCGCTTTTCTCAACCAGTTCATCGTCCACACGGTCCGCTTCCTCAACCGCTTCTCCACCGTGTGTGAGGAGGTAGCTAACGCTAATGCTAACGCTAATGCTAATGCTAACGCTAACGTCCGAGTTAATAGCGGACTCGGTGTTTTCTAGGGATGAACCGATACGATAACCGGTACGATACGATAACCGATAATTCATTCCTGGTTGCTCATTAACCCTTTATGGGGCAAAGCACTGTTGGCCGTGGTATTCATGTTTCTTTCTCCTGAAATAATTAACCCTGTATGATGTAACTTACTAGTCGTTGGTCATTCTTACAGAAGGTCTGAATAGTTTAATTTTGCAAAGAGCAATCAGAAACGTGTTAATTTAGAATCCCAATAATGTTGTTTCTTGCGGCGAATTGCGCGGCCTCAGATATGCATCGAGCGCGGCCTTGTTTTCACTCGCTGGTGCCGTAAAAAAACACTTTATTGTCACTGTACACAAAATCCATTGGAGCTCCGTTCATCAGCAATCTCTCTTTATTTAGCTTTACAGTATTAAGCATCTTAGATGAATAAATTAACTACTTTATAAAAACAAGTATAAATGTGTATCTATATATTAAAGCGTCACAGTGAATAATTCATAATAAACCTATTACAAGCGTGGGGTGGGGTGGGGGGGGGGTTGTTGTCATGGTTCCTGCAGCAGTCTTTTCACAGCCTCGGGGAGGAAGCTGTGCTTGACGCCGGGGAGGCGGCTGAGCAGAGAGTGTCCTGGGTGGGTGGGGTCACTCCAAATCTTTGTGGTCCGTTGGAGGAGATCGCTCGAATAGATCTTGTCCAGATGTAGAAGTGACCCGCTGCAGCTGTTTCCTCTCTAATGACGTCTGATGATTCATCCAGATGTTAGCAATTTTACAGGATTTTTGAGGTCTGCATTTTCAAACCTTGATCGCGCAAATACAGAATTAAATAATCTTTAATCTGACACCTCAGTAATATGGTAATTAGGGAATTATTTATTTTTTTAAATTCTCTAAACACCCCCCATTGTTTTTAATGAACCTTACGGGAAAAGCTGTGATCAAGGACCATCGATTTCGTGATAAAAACACTCATAACTTTCTTTAGAATGAAGATGATTGAATAAAATCTCTAGCGATAAAGGGTAAGAATGCCCTTAAGAGTTTGTAAATCCTTAAGAAATTCATACATTTCTGAGTAAATGTAGAGATGGTTTTGTAACCTTTTCCAGCCTGATGAGCATCAACAACTCTCTTTCTGAGGTCCTCAGAAATCTCCTTTGTTGGTACCATGATGCACTTCCACAAACGTGTTGATACTTTTATAGATCTGTGTTCTTTAAATTAAACAGCTTGCCCCCCCACACCTGATTGTCATCCCACTGATTGAAAACACCTGACTCTAATTTCACCTTCAAATGACCTGCTAATCCTAGAGGTCCATATACTTTCGCCACTCACAGATATGCAATATTGGATCATTTTCTTCAATAAATAAATGTGAAATATTTTTGTCGGATTTGTTTAACTGGGTTCTCTTCATCTGCTTTTAGGACCTGTATGAAGTTCTGAAGATGTTTTGGGTCATATTTATGCAGAAATGTATAAAATTCTTAAGGATTCACAAACTTTCAAGCACCATTGTAACCTGAATACATTAATTAATTTCCTAATTATTCTGTTGTTTATAATACTGGGACATTAGACATCCATAAAATGTGTAATTTATAATTAATTAAATTTGATCATTTAACATATTAAAGAATGATGAAAGTATTGAACAGCGTGGTTTCTACCAGTTGTTTGTTTCAGACCCACACTGATCGCTGGACGTAATTAAGTATTTCCCATGTAACCAGAGAACGCATGGTCAAAATTCGGGATTAAAAAAAATTCACCACTTTCTTGTGGAAAAATTGATAAAATTTCACAAGTAACTAGATGAATAATAAATAAATGGTCTGTATGCCCTTTTCTCTGCTGTGAAACTGAAAGCAACATAAGTATAAGAATCGGTTATAAAGAGGTAAAGCAGGTCGTAATGAACTGGATATCAGTTTAAAGAGAAACACCTTGGCTGCATCGTTCTTATGTCATCATGGAGAAATACGGCAATATCCAATCATAAAACAGCAAATCTGGGGAAGCCTTCCACAGCCATGTAGTATAGTACAAAGACACATGTGAAGCGAAGAGGCTAGAGAAAACGTGCAGATTGAAACTTTCCTACACATTAACGTTGGGAGACGGGTCCTGACTGTTGTTTGTGCTTATGCACCAAAGAGCAGTTCAAAATACCCACCTTTTTTGGAGTTTCTAGGGGGGGGTGCTAGAGGGTGCTGCCCTGGGGACTTCCTGCTTCCTGGGAGACTTCAACTCCCACGTGGGCAATGACAGAGTGACCTGGAAGGGTGTGATTGGTAGGTACGGCCTCTCCGATCTGAACCCGAATGGTGTTTCGTTGTTGGACTTGTGTGCCTGTCGCGGTTTGTCCATGACGAACACCATGTTTGAACATAAGGGTGTCCATAAGTGCACTTGGCACCAGGAGACCCTAGGCCACAGTTTGATAATCGACTTTGTAGCTGTGTCATCGGACTTGCGGCTACATTTTCTGGACACTCGGGTGAAGAAAGCAGCTGAGCCTCCGGCAGAAGTGCAACCACATCCCAATGGAGGCCGGGGACATAAAGTCCGAATGGGACATGTTCTGTGTCTCCATTATTGAGGCGGCAGGCCGGAGCTGTGACCGGAAGGTCATCGGTGCCTTTCGTGGGGGCAACCTCCGAACCAGGTGGTGGACACTTGTGGTGAAGGGGGCTGTCAAGCTGAAGAAGAAGGCCTATCAGGTCCTTTTGGCCTAATGTGCTGCAGTCCGAGCTGTCGCCGATGCAAAATCTCAGGTGTGGGAGGAGATCGGTGAGGGCCTGGAAAAAGACTATCGGTTGGCCTCAAAAAGGTCCTGGACCACCATCCGGCACCTCATGAGGGGGAAGCAGTACTCCACAAACACTCTTTACAGTGGTGGTGGGGAGCTGCTCACCTCGACTGGGGATGTTGCCGGGAAGTGGAAGGAATACTTTGAGGTCCTCCTCAATGCCACCAACACGCCCTCTGTGGAAGAGGAAGAGCCTGGGGGTTTAGGGGGGGTCTGCCATTCACTGGGGCAGAGGTCGCCGAGGTAGTTAAAAAGCTCTTTGGTGGCCGGGCTCTGGAGGTGGGCGAGATCCGCCCTGAATACCTCAAGGCTCAGGATGTTGTAGGACTGTCTTGGTTGACACATCTCTGCAACATCGCGTGGAAATTGGGAGCCGTACCTCTGGATTGGCAAACCGGGGTGGTAGTTACCATTTTTAAAAAAGGGGGACCGCAGAGTGTGTTCCAATTATCATAGAATCACATTCCTCAGCCTAACCGGGAAAGTTTATTCAGGAGTACCAGAGAGGAGGATCCGGCCGATGGTCGAACCTTTGGATTCAGGAGAAACAATGTGGTTTTCGTTCTGGTCGCAGCACTCTTGACCAGCTCTACACACTCTACAGGATCCTGGAGGGGGCATGGGGGTTTGCCCAACCTGTCCACATGTGTTTTGTGGACTTGGAGTAGGCTTTCGACTGTGTCCCTCATGTTATCTTGTGGGATGTGCTCCGGGAATATGGTATACTGGACCCATTGCTACGGGCCGTTCGGTCTCTGTGTTGCCGGAGCCAGAGCTTGGTCTGCATTGGTAAAAGCATGTCGGATTCATTTCCAGTGGGGGTTGGACTCCGCCAAGGCTGCCCTTTCTGTTCACCGGTTCTGTTCATAATTTTTATGTATAGAATTTTTACTATCCTTCATTTAGGTGCAGCCAAGGCGTTGAGGGGTTCTGGCTTGGTGGCATTAGGATTTCGTCTTTGCTTTTTGAGGATGACGTCCTTTTGGCTTCATCGACCCGGCACCTTCAACTCTCCCTGGAGCAATTCGCAGCAGAGTGTGAAGCAACCGGGATGAGAATCAGCACCTCCAAGTCCAAGCCATGATTCTCAGCCAGAAAAGGGTAGAACGCACCCTCTGGGTTGGGAATGTGGTCCTGCCCCAAGTGGAGAAGTTCAAGTATCTCGGGGTCTTGTTTATGAGTGAGGGAAGGATGGAGCGGGATATCGACAGGCAGATCGGTGCAGCCTCTGCTGTCAAGTGGAGCTTGTACCGGTCCATTGTGGTGAAGAGGGAGCTGAGCCGGAAGGCAAAGCTCTCAATTTACCAGTCGATCTACATTCCAACCCTCACCTATGGTCACGAGCTTTGGTTAGTGACCGAAAGAACAAAGCGAATACAGGCGGCTGAAATGAGCTTCCTTTGCAGGATGGCAGGGCTCTCCCTTAGAGATGGAGTGAGACGTACTGTCGTCCGGGAGGAGCTCGGAGTAGAACTGCTGCTCCTCCGCGTTGAGAGGAGCCAATTGAGGCGTCCCCCTGGAAGAGCTGGAGGAAGTGGCTGGGGAGAGGGACGTCTGGACCTCACTGCTTAGGCTGCTGCCCCCTCGACCCGACCCCGGATCAAGCAGAAGGAGATGAGATGAGATGACATATGGATATGGTTCGACTGGTTTGGTTACGATACATTACATTTTAACTCTGTTTATAAAAGTCTATTAAAAAAAAAAAAAAGTAAAAATTAAAAACGGAAAGAAACAAACTTACAGTAACCTGATTGTATAAGTATCTACAACCTTATATAATGATGCACCGTGACTGAGCTGAAAATGAACGTGTGTTCAGTGTTAAAAATATTATTTATTCTCCATGAATAAACACAACGAGTAAACAACTAAACAAAACTGTCAAACATTCAAACAAATGTAACTAATAAAATAAAGAGAAAATAGAAAAACTATTTATAATTTAAAATTAAATCTTATTGTTTCTGAACATGAACAAAACAAAAATAAAAAACAATCAGATAATGATTTTATAATGACACTTATTGATGTATATTGTATTGCTTTCATCAAAATGATGCTGCAGTACAACGACCTCTGAAATGGAAACAATGTTTGTCTAATTTTCCTGACTGGAGACGTACGAATTACAAAATCATCCAAGTCAAACGCAGAATAATACTGTCACAGTTTACTCTTTAATGTTTTCAGTTTAATATTTAGTTCATTACTTTATATTTTAACAGTGTTTCCCACTTTACTGACCGAGGTTGCATGCACGGTAACACTCTCTCTCGCTCTCTCTCTCTTGCTCTCTCTCTCTCTCTCTCTTTTATGACAGAAACTTGCAACAATATCTTTGCGGATCCAGCAAATTGAAACAACCCTCAGCATCTTGGAAACAAAGGTGAAGTTTCCACTTGAAGATCGTTTAATTTCTTTCTAAATTTCTACAGATTGTATATTTTATTCTTTAATTTTGCTCCTTTAGCCAAAACAGACAGACAGATGAGTAGGTATGGGAATCATCAGAGACCATCTGATGTGATATTATCATGGTACCAAGTTGAAGATTCAATTAGTATTTTAATTCAGTATTTTCACCTTTGTGTTAAAAATTTTTAAAACTGAACCATGTAAAAGAAAGTTGTAACTTTAAATCTTGAAAACTTATTCAAGAGTTGCACAACTGAATTTAACATGAGTAATTAAATGAAACCTACCCCTTGACCCCCACCCCCTCAAAGAAACTGACTTCACACTGCACTCTGACTCCTCACTATGCTTGTCCTTGTTACTTCACTCTGACTCCACACTACACTCGGACTCCTCACTGCACTCAGTCTCCACACTACACTTGGACTCCACCCTGTGCTTGGGCTGCGCACTGCGCTCTGACTCCACACTACACTCGGACTCCTCACTACACTCGGACTCCTCACTGCACTCAGACTCCACACTACTCTCGGACCCCACCCTGTGCTTGGGCTCGTCACTGCGCTCGGGCTCCGCACTGTGCTCGGGCTCCACAATGCGCTTGGGCCTCCCACTGTGCTCTGACTCTACTGTACAGTCTGACTCCTCACTTCTGTTCACAAACCATGTGTCTTCAACCAGCAGTCTTTCTCTTGGTCTTTTTATTGAAGCTGTCATCAATCCCTGGCTTGGAGAACGTCACAGTGGACGGAGTGGATCAGAGGCTTTCTGCAGGGACCAACGGACCAGCAGTGGGATCCAGTACTCCCGCAGTCTCCTCTGCTCCTTCTCCTCCTTCTGAGGTAGAGTTTCTCAGTCCCGATGTGACCACACACATGGAGTGGTGTCAGATTAACTTAAACGTGATAGTGGCAGCATTTTTTGTGTCTTATGAAAACCCTGATAATCCATCCTCAGATAGAGTATAGAGAATTACGTCAGACACCAAAAATTTCTTGGATATTCTGATCTATTGTGAGAACCGCAATATATACAAAATTACAAATAAATAAATATTAGAACAGTTAAATGTTCTGTTATAATGGTTTAATAACTCTGAATCATTTTATCTCGAACATTCATTTCAGATATATTATTTATTCGTAAAGCGAAATCCTCGTATAATGAGGCGAATTTTCCCATAGGAAGTAATGAACCCATTAATGCCTTCCAGACCCCCGAAATACAAGAATGAAGTGAATATTAAGACAGAAAAATAAAGCTCTTAATTATGATGATAATAAGAAAAAGGTTCAATTTTAAATAATATAAGAAGAAGAAGAAAAAGATGATATGAATATCAACCCAGATACTTTAACTGTCAATCCTGTCAATTTGATGAACAGAACTGTTGCTGAACTGATTGATCCAAGCAAACTTTCACATCTAATGAGAAAAAAGACATGTTTTGGATTTGGTAAGAGCAGTGAATCTGGTGTAATGCAGACAGTGGTGCGGATGCGTGGCGTGAGAGATGCGCGATCATGAGTTTTAATGGTGTTCATGTGTGAGAATGATGCGGAAACAATGCCCAGTGGGACAGTAGTGTAAAGTTATCACGAGGTTTCATAAGCCTTCTGAAAGTAGATTCCTTACATACCGTTATGCACTCTCGCTGTCCAGCAGGCACACAGGCTTCGAGCAGACACATACTTCTGTCCATTCACTGTTAAACCGCCTGCTCTCCCAATCAACTTCTCAGGTTTTTTTTTTAAGTAGAAAGAGACATTTTGTTAAAGTTTCCGGGCTGCTGTACTAACAATAAGAAGATTATCGGCAGAAAGCAGTGCACAGAAAAAAGAACTGAACTGAACCGAATCCGTGTTGATGCTGCGAACGCGAGTACTGAACTGAACTGCTGGAAGAAAACCCAAGAGATGCTCCCAAGCTAACATTTTATAGAAAAAAACGTGTCAAACTCCACTTGACATATTGTTGGCAATATATCGTATATAGAGAGGCTCGTCTTTCGAGGTTTCACTGTGTTTTGACACATCGGCCACACTGGCCATCGTAGAACTACAGTACGTCGGCTTGTCATCTCACATCGGCAATGACCGACGTGCCGACGTCTTTTCAGTTATACCGTTTACTGGGAGAAGCAAGGATATCACACTCGTGTGCAGAGTCTGCACAGATAGAACTCTGTACTCTATCAAATAGCAATACTTGATTCTTATTTCGTTGGTCCTTAAAAACAGCTAGTCAGTGTACTGTAATAAATCAAAATGTCTCATTATTTCCAAACGTGTTGAAATGTATAAATTAAATACAGTGACGTCACACAGGTTCTGAAACCCTGAACGTTTTCAACGGATTTGTTTCTTCTGAGTTTTTTTTTTTTCATTCAGAAAGCAAGCACGTACTTAAAGTTAATAAAGATCCATGTGATTAGGGAAACTTTGATAAAATATTTATATTTGTATAATTTGAGAGTATATGTTATTGTTTGCAGGTTCCTGGAAAAGAACAGGAAGGCTCTCGGGGAAAGAAGGGGGAACCGGCGGCAGACAACGTGATGACTGTAGCCAAGGATCCACGATATGCCAGATATCTCAAAATGGTGCAAGTGGTATGTCTTTATTGTTTTCCTGCTCGACCTTTACATTCGTGTTGTTGTTAATATCATGAGCAGCTCCCATGAGTATCATGAGGCTAATGAGTGCTACTGTTTCATTTCCATTCTAAGGGCGTTCCGGCCATGGCGATAAAAAACAAAATGATTCTTGATGGTTTAGACCCCAGTCTGTTGGAGTGAGTATATTATTTTCTTTTGTCTGTCTTATCAGTTGTTTTGTATAATTTACATCATTTATCCTTTAAGCAGTCATGGACATTGGAAGCATGCTAATGAGGACACACAAAAAAGGGTCTCATTTATTAAGTGTGCATAGAACAGGGTTTTTATATGTGTGTTTGAAGCAGCGGAATACAAAGAGAATTGGTGTTTATCATACGTATGTGCGCACTGCTTTCCTCATTTTCATAAAGAAGCGCTCCAATGTGCCATATGGTTAAAAACTGTTTGTATATTTAAAGTGAATTTAACTCTTTATATCTTTGGGGGGGAACCCCAGTCAGCTGCGAGGTGCTGCGGGCAGTGGGGGTCAAGCACCTCTGAAGAGTGCGTAATTTTATTATATTGAAATATTTCATGAGGTAGAGATGCACCTTCAGAATGTTACTATCATTAATGAAAAATTAAACAGAAATCAGCAGTGAAAACAATTTAATTAAAATAAAAGGAAAGTTTCCATCAAACAAATTCCTGAAAACTACAGTGAACAGTGCCGAACTAACAAAAAGGTAAAATCGGCTTAGTTTTCTCGGTCTCTGTATTGCTGGAGCCAGAGCTTGGTCTGCATTGGTAACAACATGTTGAATTTGTTTCCAGTGGGGGTTGGACTCCGCCAAGGCTGCCCTTTGTCACCGGTTCTG
>JAQMYF010000007.1:4140343-4155847 GCA_030014195.1 Neosilurus mollespiculum
CTCCCTGGTGTGGTGTTTCGGGCATGTCCAACTGGGAAGAGACCCCGGGGTCGACCCAGAACACGCTGGAGGGACTACATCTCACAGCTGATCTGGGAACGCCTTGGCGTACCCCCCGGCAGAGCTGGAGGAAGTGGCTGGACATCACTGCTTAGGCTGCTGCCCCCGCGACCCGACCCCGGAAGAAGCGGAAGAATTTGATGAATGAATGAATGAATGAATTCTCGTATGACAGTGGTAATTCACTGGCTGAGGCTCTGGGTTACTCATCAGAAGCTTGGGGTTTCAAGCCCCATACCGCCTAACCAACAACTGCTGAGTTGTATAAATGGATGGGGCATCTCCAAAAGCCATAAATGTAAAAATCTAAATGTAAAGACTTTAGGGGGAACTTTTTGAAGATATAGAATATAGTTAAATTATCTGCCAATGCAGTAAGATAATTATACCTGGTAAGCTTTCTTAAAGGCGAATTAAACCCAAACTTAATAAAAGCTGGCATACATCATTTATGTTTGTACCCATCAAAAAACGCTGTTTTTTGCAGTATATATACACCATGTGTTCATGTAAACGAGTAGACACCTGTGTGATGTGTGTAAATGTAATGTAGTATTACGTGTAGATGTGCTGATTCACTAGTTTATATCAGATTTGTTAGTTTTAATATCCGTATACTGTTTTTATTGGCATTAACCTGCCTTCTTGGAACTGATGCCTCTATGTTATAGTCCCATGATTGCAAGAATGAAATGAACTACAAATGGAGGCCTTTTCATACAGGTGAATGTAAACTATCAGATGCATCAGATTGTAACTTTATAGATGTAAGTAAAAACCACTTGATGAAAATATACATATGTTCAGTGCTACAGCAGAGTTTGGAAGGATTTCGTTTTATTCTACTTAAAAAAATAAATAAATTTAAATCTATAGAAGTGAGAAATACTTTTTAAAAAGTGGTAAAACAATAAGCAAAAACACAAATAAGCTCAAAAGTAACATTTAATTTTTTTTTTAACTTTTTCATTCTTGAATTGATTAAAAAGTTCTTAAAACCAGATTAACTGAACTTAAACTGTGTAAAAATTCAAATTTTAGGATAAACTAGTTAGTAAAATAAAAGGCAAATATTTTCAAAACAATGATAATATTTTTATTCATTTTTCTCTTGGATTATATTCCCAAAACGAGATTAAAAAGAATTTTTGGCTGAATATAAATTTGTAAATGCTACGCTGCTGCAATTTCCATCTGAAGAAATGTAGCGTATAAATATTTCTGTCACAAATCATCTTCTCCTCACGTGACTTGTAGATGAACTTTTTCTTTGACCTGTTTTATAATTTCATCTTCATGTCTTCATGATTCGTGTCCGAAAAGGTGCCGTAAGGCATGCAGGCTACGTCTAGCTGAAGTCTTTTCATACGCAGGGCTCTGTCACCTAGTTTCATGAACAAAGTTATAACAGTTTCTTGTGCTAGCAGTATTCTGCAAAAAAATATTGGGCTGACTCTCCCCAAACTTGGTGGAGGGGTGGAGCCTGGGCCTGGAAAGAACCCAATATGTTTTGGAGGTGATCCATGCATGGGATCATTTGAATAAAAATCCAGAAAACTTGAAAAATCCTTATCTTTAACATGGGGCAAAATGTTCATCCCACACCCACTGGGGGAGACATTTCAATATAACTATACCAAGTTATAACAGTCTATTTGTGCCTGGCGGAGGTTCCTTACATTCTTAGTGCATCTTTAGTATTGTAAATATAATACATGTAATGAAGTATAAATACACAGCGTAATATCATAATGAGTTACTATGAGTAGGTGTCTCCAAACATTTGAACCATATTCAAAATTAAATTGCCCCTAAACTTGATACTTGGTTGTACCACTGTCACCTTCAGCAGCAACAACTGCAATCAAACACTTTCACTAACAGGAGATCAGTCTTCAGTATCGATCTACAAAAATTTGGGTTTACTCTTCACAGCAATGTCGGTATCCGTTGTGATGATTGTGACTTGCCCTAAACTCATCATGATCTCCGGCAGCTCAGTGAAATGAATCATTGTAAAAAGATGACCCCTGAGCATGAACCGCGTTAATAGCATAAATATGAGAGATTTTTATCAGCTCTAAAGGTTTTTTAAACTTCTTTGTTTTGTGTGATTTGGAGCAGGACCTTACTGGTTTGGAGCAGATGCTGATAAACTGCTCCAAGACTCTGCCGACTAATCAGTCCCAGCTCCACATGGTTAACCCCACCCAGGAGGTCTACTACGACCCCAGCATGGTGAGAGAACCACCTTCTTATTCTCAGCCCTTCTCCTGTATGGCGCAGTTTTCCGCTGAATTGTCTGTTTATTTGTGGTGAAGTTTTCATTACAAAATTGTACAGGTTATAAAACACAGCTGGACAAGCTGGACCCTCACACTTAATGAGCATACAGTCTTGAAGGTGACCTTCCAGAAGCTGATTCTTTAAAGTAGTTTGAGGAAGTTTTAGATGCTGAATGCTCACTCACAGTTCGCAGTCATCTGAACCAGTCTCGACAAATTTGAGAAATGAGCATGAAAGTTAAAGCTTTGGAAGTTAATATGTTGGTATGCTCTTATATCATGCTGCTTAGGCAGAGATGAAGCAAAGGCTCTTGAAAGTAATGTATGAAAACCGTAAAATCGAAAGAACTTATTGCTTCTGCAATCGAACTCTCTGTTGTGTTAATCCATATATGACTTATTCCATTTTCATTTGTTTTCTTTAAATCCTATGAAAAAGGAGCTGACATGGCACTGAGATTGGCATGATTAATCATTTTACACAAATGTTGAGTGTCACGGTCACTTTACCTGGATGTGGGCTGGATCCAAGCTGGTGCCCCAGTGAATCAAGTTTTAAGTTTATTTGTGATATACGGGTAACAATGGAACATTACTACCGGCAATGAAATTCTTGGACATATATATGTATGTGTGTGTGTGTGTGTGTACACAGTAGGCCTAAAACAGAATACTAATGGAAAAATCCTGAAGTGGTTGCAGTGCAGAGGTAGTGTGTACAGTGTGTACAATAAGTCCAAAAAGTGTGCAGATTGTCCGGTATTTCACCAGTTCAGTAGACGACTGTCCATAGATGACCTGATGGCTTGTGGGTAGAAACTGTCCCTGAATCTGCTTGTGGGAGTCCTGATGCCTCTGTACCGTCTGCCCAATGGCAGGAGCGTGAAGAGGGTGTGGCTGGGGTGGCTGGGATCAGAGAGGATCCGCTGGGCCTTCCTCCTACAGCGCTGAGTGTAGAGGTTCTGGACGGCTGGTGGTTCAGTCCTGGTGATGCGTTGTGCAGATCTGATCACCCTCTGTAGAGCTTTGTGGTTCTGAGCATTACAGCTGCTGTACCAGGTCGTGATGCAGCCAGACAGAATACTCTCGATGATGCATCGGTAGAATTTGGTGAGTATTCTGGAGTCTATCCCAAACCTCCTCAGCTGCCGAAGAAAGAAGAGCCGTTGTTTCACTGCTTTTGTGATCACACCCACGTGATGTGAATCCTCCCCGAACGCAGACAGAGCCGGAGCCAGCCAGCTGCACTCATCACAGCATAGGCTTGAACACAGCTCAAGGCTGTTCCTCTTTGCGCTGATTGTTTTTGTTTTGAGTCTTGCGGACACGTCACTCATTTTCTTTTGTGTTTTATGAAAATAATAGGGACTACTGGTGGACGGGCGCTTCGGGAAAAACACTGCTTCTTTTATGTTCTCTCTCTATGTCTTTCTCTCTGTCTCTCTTTCTCTCTCTCTTTGTGTGTGTCTCTCTATTCCTTTCTTTTGCTGGCTCTTTCTCTCACTATCTCGCCCTGTCTCTCTTGCTCTCTCTGTCTCTCTATCCCTTTTTTTCACTGTATCTATCTCTTGCTATCTCGATCTGTCTCTCTCTCTGTCTCTCTGGATCACTCTCTTTCTGTCTGTCTATTTCTGTCTCTCCCTCACTCTCTCTCTATACCTTTTTTTTGATGTCTCTTTCTCTCGCTATCTCGATCTGTCTCTGTCTCTCTGTCTCTCTCTTTTTCTCTCTCTCTCTCTCTCTCTCTCGTGCTCTATCTCTCTCTTTCTCATCAATCCTTAAGTTCTGCATCCTTAAGTTAACCTCTCAGTAGGACAAAGGACAAAACACAAAGTCTGGAGCACACTGATCAATCTTGCAGTCTTTTAAATTTGAGCAAACTGAAGACTAACGTTTCGACGCACTGTGTCTTTGTGGGAGTCATGATTAACAGAGTAGAGGAGCATTTTATAAACTACATCATTAGATCATTGAAACCATTTTCCAAGTTCAACCTGATTGGCTAATGAGTCCAAACCAGGTAATTGGCCTCATCACTGTCACACCCAAGACAACAAGGCAACAAGGCAAGATCAGGGGTGGAAAACCCTTTGCACATTAAAACAAACAAACAAAAAAAGACAGCAGGTCACTTCTTAAACATAATCTATGATCTAACGCAAGTTACACTGCAGGTAAAAAGCACCTTTCAGAAAAAACACACCAACAGTGAACATTCACTGTAGCTACTGCATGACTCTGATGTGGGTACGGAGTGACGGAGATGGAGTTCAGCTTGAATGACATGAAAAAAAAAGTTGTAGAATAACAACAAGCTGTAGTGGGAGTGTGTACAAACAGATTCAACAAGAAATCAGAGCAATTTGTTTACAGTCTGTGTAAAGCTGAAGTAAACAGAAAATTTGGAGAGAGTTGTTTTATTTTTAAAAGGTTATTAAGGTTTTTATTTTTCATTTTAATAAAAGGTAATAAATAGGTATATTAATGTTTAATAATAAGTATATTTTTCTCCATTTTTTAATAAATGTTTTTAGATAATTATTGTTTATTTTTAGCATATTAGACAAAATATTTTTTTCACGAAAGTGGTTAAAGTGTTTAAATTGATGAAGAACAGGAAAATATGCTTGTTGGTAATAAAATTTTCTTCATCTTTTCAAAAACTTTCCAACATTGTGAATTGAGTTGAATCATGAATCAGGTGAATCTTTTCGTACCTGCATTTCTTACTTCTTGTTCTCCATGTCTTGTGTGCAGCCTCCTGTTACTAAAGGCCTTGTGATTTACTGCAAACCCATTGCTGAGAAGATTCAGAAAGCCTTCAAAGACCAGAACAAATACAAGTAAGTCCGCTGTGTCACGTTCTTTATATTAAGGGGGAAAACTGTCGATTGTTGGTGTGCAGTACACAGTTCTTTCTTTGTGTAGGTTCGAGATCATGGGCGAGGAGGAGATTGCATTTAAAATGGTACGAACCAACGTCTCCCATGTGGTGGGTCAGCTGGATGACATCCGGAAAAACCCGAGGTGTGTATCTGGTGCTCCTCGTTCTACAGTCCAGTGTGTTGTTAATAATATCAGTCGTTTTATGATCATCTGTTTTATTCTGTTCGACAGATGAATTAAAATGTTTATAAAAGATGAGCGATAAACTGGAAATGGTTTATTCAGGATGACAGGATCTCTGTTTACTATCACGACATGCATGCGCGTAACCATGTGATGTGTTAGTGAACAAAGCGATCCGTCGTCGTCATCTCTCATCAGTTACATTCATCGTCTTTTTTTTTTTTACCTGTAGAAAGTTCATCTGCTTGAATGACAACATAGACCACAGCCATAAAGATGCCAGTACGGTGAAAGCAGTGCTGAGAGATTTCTACGAGTCTATGTTCCCGCTGCCTTCACAGTTTGAGCTGCCACGCGAGTACCGCAATCGCTTCCTCCACATGTCGGAGCTGCAGGAGTGGTGAGAGCTGCAGCTTTTACATTTATATAACTTCCTGAAAACAAAAATTTAGAATGTTAATACAAGATGGTGTTAGTGGTGCTAATGGTGTTAGTGGTGCTAATGGTGTTAGTGGTGCTAATGGTGTTAGTGGTGCTAATGGTGTTTGTGGTGCTAATGGTGTTTGTGGTGCTAATGTTAGTGGTGTTAGTGATGCTAATGGTGTTAGTGATGCTAATGGTGTTAGTGATGCTAATGGTGTTAGTGATGCTAATGGTGTTAGTGGTGCTAATGGTGTTTGTGGTGTTCGTGGTGTTTGTGGTGCTAATGGTGTTTGTGGTGCTAATGTTGTGGTGTTAGTGATGCTAATGGTGTTCGTGATGCTAAATGTGTTCGTGGTCCTAAATGTGTTCATGGTGCTAAAGGTGTTCGTGGTGCTAAAGGTGTTCGTGGTGCTAATGGTGTTCGTGGCATTTGTGGTGTTAATGTTGTTAGTGGTGTTCGTGGTGCTAATGATGTTCGTGGTGCTAATGGTGTTTGTGGTGCTAATGGTGTTCATGGTGCTAATGATGTTCATGGCGTTTGTTGTGCTGATGTTGTTAGTGGTGTTAGTGGTGCTAATGGTGTTAGTGGTGCTAATGGTGTTAATGGTGTTAGTGGTGCTAATGGTGTTCGTGGTGCTAATGGTGTTTGTGGCGTTTGTTGTGCTGATGTTAGTGGTGTTCATGATGCTAATGGCGTTAGTGGTGCTAATGGTGTAAGTGGTGTTCGTGGTGCTAATGGTGTTAGTGGTGTTTGTGATGCTAATGGCGTTAGTTGTGTTCGTGATGCAAATGGTGTTCATGGTGTTTGTGGTACTAATGGTGTTTGAGTGGTGTTTGTGATGCTAATGGCATTAGTGGTGTTCATGATGCTAGCTAGTGGTGTTTGTGGCGCTAATGGTGTTTGTGGCGCTAATGGTGTTTGTGGCGCGAATGGTGTTTGTGGCGCTAATGGTGTTTGTGGCGCTAATGGTGTTTGTGGTGCTAATGGTGTTTGTGGTGTTCGTGATGTTAATGGTGTTAGTGGTGCTAATAGCGTTAGTCGTGTTTGTGGTGTTAGTGGTTTTCGTGGTGCTAATGGTGTTAGTGGTGTTTGTGGTGCTAATGGTGTTTGTGATGCTAATGGCGTTAGTGGTGTTTGTGATGCAAAAGGTGTTCGTGGTGTTAGTGGTGCTAATGGTGTTTGTGGTGCTAATGGTGTTTGTGGTGCTAATGGTGTTAGTGGTGTTCGTGGTACTAATGGTGTTAAAGTGTTGTTTGTGATGCTAATGGCGTTAGTGGTGTTCATGATGCTAGTGGTGTTAGTGGTGTTTGTGGTGCTAATGGTGTTAGTGGTGCTAATGGTGTTAGTGGTGTTAGTGGTGCTAATGGTGTTCGTGGTGCTAATGGTGTTAAAGAGATGTTAGTGGTGCTAATGGTGTTAGTGGTGCTAATGGTGTTAAAGAGGTGTTTGTGGTGCTAATGGTGTTAGTGGTGTTTGTGGTGCTAGCTGTGTTCATGGTGCTAATGGTGTTCATGGTGCTAATGGTTTTCCTGGTGCTCATGGTGTTCGAGGCATTTGTGGTGTTCTAGGTGCTCGTGGTGTTCTTGGCTGCTGGAAGTGGACCCTGTTGTGGTCTTCGTGCTGTTGTAGTCCTCCAACCCCCAGTTTCAACACTGTGTATTCTGAGATGCTTTTCTCCTCATCACGACTCTAAAGAGTGAATGAGTTACTGGAGATCTTTAGATGATTTATAATAGAGAATTATAGTTTAATAAGAAAAACTAAACTAGTGTTTATTTATAGGTGAATGTGTATAACAGCCTCACTAATAATTCACTGCTAGATTAATGTGAGTGTGTGTGTGTGTGTGTGTGTGTGTGTGTGTGAGAGAGAGAGAGAGAGAGAGTGAGAGAGTGAGAGAGTGAGAGAGTGAGTGAGAGAGAGAGAGAGAGAGAGAGAGAGAGAGAGAGAGAGAGATCCGGTTTCACTGTAATGGAGAAATTTTAGGATTCTCCAGTATGAACAAGGCTGGTAGTTGGTCATAGTTTCAAGCATGTAACACACACACACATACGTGCAGGGTAGTGACAGGATAGTGATGAGTATCTGCTGGATTTCTGTGTGTTGATGATTTCAGCTGGTTTTCCTGTCGTTCCTGTCTGGGACGTTCTGTGACCTCATCGTTACACTGAAGATATTTGTGTCGTGAACCTTTTTGTATTTTAGATTTGATATTTTATATTTTTGCACATTTGCAGTTGATATTAATAAAGAAAGCAGAGACTTGATCATTAGTTCATTTGGAGCATCTGCAGTGTTTATGATGTTGATGTATTTTTGTGTTTTAGGCGAATATATCGAAACAAGTTGAAGTTCTGGACTCACTGCGTCCTGGTCACGCTGGTGGTTTTCACCGTCCTCTCCTTCTTTGCAGAACAGGTTTGTATTATTTCCTATTAAATCCTAACATGGTAAAAGTTCTAAAAGATCAAACCGTTGACTCTACATCAGTAAGGTTTCCGGTGATTTTCACCAGCAGCTGGGGCTTTAAACTGTTTTTAAATGGTCAGAATATTTAGAATAAATGAGTCAGTATTCGTTCTATGACTGATGTTTCATCACAGTACAGTCCTCTCGTTTGGTTCACGGTTCAGCGAGCTGAATCTCTATAATGGTATCAACCTTTTGTTAAAAAGTACCTGTATTGGTCATTCTTACAGGATGATCTGTGCGTATGTAATACGTTTAAATGATACAGATGCTTATTTTAACAATAGTCACCATAAAAAGCATAAAAACTGGTCATTTTATCTCATGGATTACTAGCGGTGTGCTGAGCGGCAGGGTTAGCGGTTGTTTTCCCCCAGAAGTGACGTCAGCACATTTCGTGGGGTTGACATCTCTTGTGTTGACACTGAGACGCTACATTCGAGTGACTCTGAGGACGAGAACGATGCCAGAGATGAGCGTGACGGTAAATCCAAAATGGCTTATGCAGCTAACGTTTTGCCGACTCTTCTTTCCCGTCGTCGGTTGGTTTAGAAACAAAAAGAATTGATTTCTGCGCCTGGTGTTTGTGCAGCTCAGCACCCGCTGATGATGTGTTTCGTTACATGGGTCAGTGACGCAGCCAAGCCAATGGGTTCGCGTTACTACCAGGATGGTACAGCCAATCAGAAAGGCAACATGGCTCTGAGCATGCCTAGAGTCATAACACTCGCATGCACTTTGAAAACGGGCATGTACTGATGTCGCCAGAAGGAACTGCTGATGTTATACTTAATCGTTTTAAATAGCCAGTAACACTAATTCACCCCGGGTACCCTTTAGAACAGTGCTTCAGTCACCAGCATCATTTTAAAGTACTCAGTCATTTTAACACCAATCACAGAAAAAATACCCGAACCCAACACCTGAACTCCCCACCCAGCCCTGTAGTTTGAACAGTAAGTTTATATCGATCTACTACTTTGTCAGACGTATAACATGTGCATGTCCTCCCTGTAGCTGATCGTCCTGAAGCGATGGTTCTTCCCCAGGCGCAGACTAAGCAAGGAGACTGAACGTGTATGACCTTCACGAGGGAGAACCAGAGACGAAGAAGCTAGCACGCTAACAGCTTGTTCTGTTTGATTCCTGTGAGAGAGTGAAGACCTGCATGGCTGCGGAATAAAACCGTGCACGCCCTGTCTTTTCCTTCCTCACTGAAGGAAGAGCAGAAGACGAAGAAATCTCTCAGCAGTTTTTCACGAGAGTGAACAACGGAGAAGGACGGCTGCATGCTTCCTCCATGTGAAGGGGACAGTGAGACACGGCGTGTGTGTGTGTGTGTGTGGACACTCCATGTTGTACAATGACTGTCCTAAACTCAGTGGAAAACGGCAGACGTGTGCACCGTGTTGTTTTTGTTCAGGTCCTAATCGATTTGGTGTAACAGGAGTTTACAGAAGCTGTCACTCTTCGTCCTGTGCACTGGTGCCTTTTACCTTCCCTTCTTCTTCTTTTTGTTCTTCCCTTCTTCTCCCCTTCTTCCTCTTCCCTTCTTCTTTTTGTTCTTCCCTTCTCTTCCTTTCTTCTTTTTGTTCTTCCCTTCTCTTCCTTTCTTCTTTTCTGTTTTTCTGTTTTTTGTCAACTTAAATTTCTTTGTATTCACTAATAAATTGTACAGAGAATCCCCATCCGTCATAACGCTTCTGCAGTCCATGCATGCAATTTATACTTAGACATGAGCACTCAGAGAGCGCAAACCTCCACCAGGCAGGAATTTTTTTTTTTAAGAAATACAGAACACTCCCTGCTGGACCTACTGTAATACCACACTTCCAAAAATAGTGTTAAATCTTTAAAAAAAATTCCTGGATCCAGAATTTGTTGCGGATCATCTCCAAAATCCAAAAAAAGAAGACCTCAGTATGAAAGTCCTTAATGTTTTGTGTAATTCTGCTAACAACCACAAACTGAAGGTAAAATGCGACATTATTGGTGAAGGTGATCAGCTAAAGAATGTTCTCAGGTTATAAATTTTATTTTTTCCACCTTTTTTTATTTCACATTTTAAGGGGACAAGAAAGTTTCATCTTTATTTTTAAGACGGTGATAAATATTTTCGAATTAAAGTGGTAATTTCATGTGTGTCTGGAATAGCAGCATGGTCAGATGTGTCTGTATCCTCTCGCTGTTGTGTCCTTTTCTCTCTGAGCTTCTGAAGAGCAAATCGAAAAGAAAGTGTTATAAAAGTGTAAGTACAGAAATGTAGAGAGGCAGCAACGTGTTTTTTAAATGCGGAAAGATGCGTGATTGAAAGATGAAAGTGTTTTAATTTGTTTGGTAAATAAATTTCTTTATGTTCAGTAATAGTGTAACGTATTTAAAGGTTCCGTGCAAGACGACGAAGGAAAACTACACACATCATTTCTTCCTGCATCACGGACAATATGAGCAAATTCATTGGAAATTATCTGGAATGTGATCTTATCACATTGCTTAATTTGTTTTAGTCAAAATTTTTTTGGTGTCAAAATGAAAATGTGGCTCTTTAAGGTGATTTATAACTTTAAATAAAAGTATTAAACGGCTGTTGTTCTGAAATGTTATTGCTTTGCTTTAAATCCAGTGGTCTCTTACAGGAATTGTCTTACTTGTGGTGATGTTTGTGATCTTTCATTTAGACAAATTTTACATATAGTGTTTTTTTTTTAATTCTTTAAATTATTTATTTATTTTATTCATTAATTCTTTTACAAATTAACCAGGATACATCCCAGGCATCTATAAGTGCCACTTCTCTCTCTTTCTCTGTCTCACTCTTTCTCACTCATTTGCAGAACCACTTAATCCTATTAGGGTCATCCGCCAACTCTTAGCGAAGGTGCGATACACCCTGAACAGCTCACCAGTCCATCACAGGAACAACACACACACACAACCATTCACACTAACACCTAAGAGCAATCTGGAACAACCAGTTACCCTAATGTGCATGTCTTTGGACTACAAGAGGAAACCGGAGTTCCCAAAGGAAACCCAAAAAAGCACGGGGAGAACATGCAAACTCCACATAGAAACACCCTCGCTGAGCCCAGGACTCGAACCCAGGACCTTCTTGCAGTGAGGTGGATGTGCTAACCACTACACCACCGTAGAAGACCTTTGACCTTAACATTCCTAAATAAAATCATGCCTGGGACTCGGGTAGAGTTGTGTCCCCACCATGTTTAGTTCAAATCCATGTATGGGTGTGGTTGGGATTTTGTTCACAGACTGACAAAGAAATGCTTTTGATTACATCACCTTCATAAAACCTCTGTTATGGTTGGCGATAAAAATAAAAAGATATACAGTCAGATGGTTGCAGCTCTTAGATTGGAGAAAAAACAGTAATTATCAGTAGATTTTTATAAAAGTCAACAGAGTGGAAATAATGCGAGACGATTAACTTTTATTACACAAATCACTTAAAATTTATTTGAAAATCGATTAGCCCTTTGGGAGAAGATATTCAAAGCAGGCAGTGTTGTGAGAGTGCATCATCAACAGGACAGTCTGGTATCTTCCCTATCCACAATCCATCACTTCAGACTGGTAGATGTTGGAGAAAGGGTTTGGGAAGCGTCCTGATCTGAGCACAAATACAATCCTGGTCCCAGTTTACCCATAAGTCCCTGACAATTACGTCTGTTTCATCCAAGACCTGACTTCATTTCACACCCAGTCCAGTTCAATTAATACAATAAACACAAACACTGGAATCACTGAACCATCACATGACGAGGTAAAGATATGGTGTAGATGATGTCGATGGTGTAGATGATGAGTTTAAATTGGAGCTTCATTAAAGTTAAAAAAGGATTTAATTTGGACTTTTATTAATAACGTACTTAAATGAAATAAATGGGGGGAGATTTCAGTTGTTTAAGCTGTGATGCACTGCTGTGGTTCCAGACCAGTAAGAGACAGCACCAAGGCATGTTTTCTGTATCCGCGTGTCTGATTCTTATCCAGTGGTTTAGCGAACGTAACACTGGTCCAGTGTAATTCATGTCAGTTCAGGTCTTCTGGTTAATCAAAGGTCTCCACACTGCCAAGGCCGCTGTGGGTTTGGGTCTCCTGCTCAGGTTTGAGATGCGGGGCAGCATTTTCGATTAGCCCCACCTCCTCCTCCCGCCGGGCAAATTGTCAGTCTTTGTGGGTGTGGCCTTGTGGGGTGATGCTGAACACTCGGATGCCCAGGTGGGAGGCAATCTGTAGACATACACCTGTGCAGTAACGTGTCAGGTCCACCACAGACAGAATCTGTTTAACAATAAACAGAAACAAAAGTTAAATTCAGAGATTGCTTTAGCAAGAAGGTTTCTTACTCTCTCAGAAAGGTTTCTGCGCTGCTCGATCGGTAATATACTGCTAATGATTCCAGTAAAAATTACTTAAGGATCGTACAAGACTGTGCAGCTCACTGACATCAAAAACATATCCTAAAACTGAAACACTCACACTGTCTGTAATTAAACATGCACACGGTCATATCCCGGCTCACACACCGCCAGCAGATATACTCACACCCTTTTTCTTTTTATGTTACTGATTTAAAAGGAATGAAATGACTTTTTTTAAACAGGTCGTAGACATGTTCGGTTTCCTCACCAAAGCAATCCAGAGGACAATATATTCATTAATAAAGCTGTTGAAGTACTGATTGAGGAAGAGGAGGCTGGGGCCGATGAAGGCCGTGTCACTGAGATGAAGCTCACTCCTGGTCATGTGAGCAACCTGAAAAACAAAAACAGGAGTGAGGCAGTAGCAGAGGTCACATTTTTAGAAAATAAATCACCCAACTTTCTTCAGGAAGTGATGACTTTTTCAATATTCTGAGATGATTGTTAGCTAAAAATATGATTTCAAGATTTCAGTGAACAGCAGGTAGGATTATCTAATAATAGACTTATAAATTCTGTAAATTTTATAAACTATAACATCAGAGATGAAGAAAAACAGTAGCAGTTCTGTATGATGCATACACAGACATAACATACAACATATATACACACATATGCACACACACAGCTATATATATATATATATATATATATATATATAAATATGTTCAACAAAAATATAAAGGCAACATCTTTGTTTTTGCTCCCATTTTTCATGAACTGCACTCACTAGGTGTGAGTGTGAGTGTGAGTGTGAATGGTTGTGTATTTGTTGGCCCTACAATGGATTGCAGAGTTAATCAGGGTGTACCCCTCCTTTGCAGGGGCCGAGTCGGCTGAGATAGGCTCCAGCCTCCTTGCAGCCCAAGTAGGAGATAGCAGTTTGGTAAATAAATAAATGAACAAATCAGAGATTTAAAGTAATATTCCTTAAATATTTTCTATCCACAATATATTGACTGTGAGAGAGTCGCAAAACGTAAAGATACTACGTGGTATCAGCGTTGCTTAATCATATCAATAAGACCAACAACAAAAATAAATAAAAATAGCCCCGCAAAGCCTGACTGGATAAAGAGCTTTAAGAAGATGAATGAATGGTCTTCAGTGCGATCTGCGTAGATCTGCAGGTGAACTGGAAAAAGGGAAAACCATCAGAAAAGCTCACCACCAGTTTGTTGGAGATCTTGGAGATGACCGTGCCGAAGGTGAGGATGTACAGACAGGGATGATGCTCAAACAGCTGGCTGGAAGATTTTTTAAAGATGATGAAGGCCAGGGTAAGGATGAGGCCTATGTGCAGGCCAGGAGACAACACACTGGTGTCCTGTGGAGAAAAGACATGAGAACACTATAGAGAGCATCATTTAATCAGGAGAGGATTCCATAAAGGTGCCAAAAACTGATGGAGGGAAAACAGACATTATAGAAAAAAATGTATTGCACAATTTAAATACCCATTTCTGATTGGTCTATTTTGCCAGATATAACACTTTCTATGGTCTGTGTCATTGGTGTAAGAAATAAAACCCATTAACAGGATTTCCACAGGTATCAGACTTATGTTTTAAATTCCTGTTTAATACCGTGTTGATCATTGATGATGCGGTACACGACCCACGACTAACCACAGATAAATATTTTATACACATCTCTTTTCTTTTTTATCCAGTTTATAAGTCCAGGCAAGGCACCCTCTCTCCTCCTTCTCTCTTCTGGTCCTGTCTGAGGCTACAGAAGACAGAAGTTCTTTTGTAAGAGACACTTTAAAAAGCCGCCCATAAGCTCTAACGTGGTCACCAACTTGTCTCTGGGCCTCAGCAGTTCTTCTTTTATTTCGCAGGTTTCCACTTCCCTGTTCATGGAGACTCTTCTCTCTACTGCAGTGTTGCTAACTGCAAAGTTTCCCTTTAAAGTGTTGGACACTATGAGATCCGATCATCTCTCATTTCAGTTACATAAACAGACACCAGAACGTGAGCACCAATATCGTATATATCTTTAAGTCCACTCTGTAACTGAACTACTATCTCTACACAACATTTAACTTTACTGAACTTAGTTTAAGTTTATTTAACTGAATTGAACTTCATCTAATTGATATAACTTTAATTAATTTCATTTAGTTTCATTTAACTTTATTCACTTTCATTTATTGTTTGTTAGTTTATTATGTAAAAGCGATTGCGGTCTGTACTTGCACATTACCACCACTCTTAGGTCTGGAGTTCTCTGTTTTGGTTTACAGACTAATTCATGGTTTAGAAGCATTTAAAAAAAAATACGCTGTTTGGTTTTGTGTGTATATTTAACTTTACCTTAATTTAAATTCATTAATTTCAGTTGACTTCATCCGACTTTATTTAGCATCATTTAACTTTATTTACCTTCATTTAACTTTATTTAACTTAACTTTTATTTTATATCTATGCTTAAACTTCATTTAACTTCGGCTAGCTTCATTTAACTAAGATTACCTTAATTTAATTTCATTTAACTTTATTTAACTTAATTTACCTTCAGTTAAAGGCCATGGTTCTCGACCGGAAAAGGGTGGCGTGTCTTCTCCGGGTGGGTGGAGAGGTCCTGCCTCAAGTGGCGAGTTCAAGTATCTCGGGGTCTTGTTCACGAGTGAGGGAAAGATAGAGCGCGAGATTGACAGGCGGATAGGTGCAGCCTCCGCAGTTATGCGGTCGATGTACCGGACCGTCGTGGTAAAGAGGGAGCTGAGTCGAAAGGCGAAGCTCTCGATTTA
>JAQMYF010000007.1:4199726-4212308 GCA_030014195.1 Neosilurus mollespiculum
GAGATGGGCGCCAGCCTCCCCGCGACCCTAACTAGGATTAAGCGGTTCAGAAAATGAATGAATGAATGAATGAATGATTGTGTGGATTCGAGAGGATATCTTGACACTGGAACTTTAAATTAATAATATTGTTTTTTTTAATGATGGGTGTAATCCAATGATTTGTTATCTATTGATATCTATTTATTAGCATACACTTCATTGTAGCACAGACTGACCTTTCACCTCCAGTTTGCATTCCACCTGAGCCTCCCCGAGGTCATTGATTGCTTTGCAGGTATACACACCTCCATCGAATGGACTAGGCTTCCGGATCTCCAATGTACACACACCCTGGCTGCTGAACATGCGGTATCGGGGGTCATCAATGATAATGATCTTATTCTTCATCCACATCACTTTGGGCTTTATAAGAGAAATAATGAACATGATTCAAAAAGATTTCCAAATTCAGTAAGAATAGATTCCATTTATTATATGACCTCAGGGTCGCTTGTAGGTCTCTAAAGAGTTAACTTTACAGTGAAAAATCGTAAAATCGTAAACTAACATTAAAATTGTAATGGTTTGGTTTCTCCTAGCACTTCAGAGAGTTCAAACAAACTAGCTGGTTCAACACAGTGCTGGTCAGTGGTCCAGTAACTGTGATCAATTATTTATGCAAGATGGCTTTATACAAAGTTGCTGTTCTGCTGTATTTCACATAAAACCAAGTGAGAATCAGCATACTTGGTCCTTCTGTAGATCCTACTGGAATTCCATTATCAATAAATAAGATATTATTTATTATGGGCGGCACTATGTTGCAGTGGTTAGCACGTCCGCCTCACAGCAAGAAGGCCTGGGTTCTTTTCCCGGGCTTGGGCGTTTCTGTTTGGAGTTCTCCCCATGCTTTGTGTGGGTTTTCTCCAGGTATTCTGGTTTCCTCCCACAGTCCAAAAACATGCACAGCAAGATCAATTGGCTGTTTCAAATTGCCCCTAGGTGTGAGTGTGAATGGTTGTGTGCATGTTAGCCTTGCAATGGTCTGGCGAGCTGTCCAGGGTGTACTACACCTTCACCCAGAGTCAGCTGAGATGGGTGCCAGCCTTGTCGGGACCGAATTTAGAATGATATACCTAGGAACTGAATGGGAAACTTTAAAAGAGAAATGAAATAAAATCCGGACATCTCTTTAACATTATTAAAGTCTCCTTAGCTGTGGATCGGTAAATAACTGACACACATTTACACAGAGCTACACAGGTCTTTCACCCACCCGTGGATTAGCGCGAACACTGCAGTTAAGGGTGGTGTTGTACCCAGCGACGGCAAATGTATTGATGAGTGGCTGCGTGAACTTGGGTGCCTCCGTGAAGTCATAGTTGATGTATTCTGGGTTCTTCAGGTTCATACCTGAGAAAGAGCGACAGGAGGAAGAAGGAGAGGAGGAAGAAAAAAGGGGAAATGGATAGCGGGAGTGTGCATGATACGGGCCAATCACTGTATCATGGGGGAATTTCCCTTATGTGATGAAGAAGAGACAACACCCATTTATTTTACCATCAGCCCAATAAAAACAAAATGTGAAATAATACATTAATTACATTTTTGCTCATAAAGAATTAAAGGCTTATTGAAGAGATTTACAAAGTGAGAAGATATACAGAAATAAAGAAAGTGAGGATATACAGAAATGGTACACTGTGAAATATGACATCAAGTGTAAATATTTTAATTATAATCACTTCTACTGTAAACAATAATTCCTATTATTGCATCATTAAGAGGGAGGAAAGATTTTACTCATACCCCCCATGGAAAAATTCACCTGTTGCAATACCTCAACAGAATCTATACACACACACCCACACACCCACACACCCACACACACACACACACATATATATATATATATATATATATATATAAAGCAGGAATACAAAGTAGAATAAAATAAAAATAACAATCGAAGAAGATGGATGTAAACTGGAAATAGTAAAAGTAGTTTAAAAACTATTTACAAACACAGAAATATAACCCAACCCCGACTGTCCTCATGTCACCAACACGGCAAGGTCAGGAGCACACGATACATTCACTGTTGAAGAATTCTTCACAAATAACCGTTTCCATGATCACCACTCAGAGGGCCTTTCCACGACGATTCAGTATTCCACAAAACCAAAATGTTCCAGAAATCAGAAAACCATCTTTCTGTTGAGAATTTCCGAACAACGGATTCAGCTTTGAAAAGAAAATCACCTGGGGGACCCAGGAGCGCTCGTACACCTGAGAGTACTGACGCATTGAGGTGATGTGCAGTGTGGTTTCCAAGACGTTCTGCACAGAAACGTTCTTTAACTGTAGGGATTTCCCGGGAATCTGATCATCTTTAACCATTCTATTTTCATATGCCTTTAAAATGTGGGAGGTTTCAATAGGTCATCCTGTGTGTGTGTGTGTGTGTGTGTGTGTGTGTGTGTGTGTGTGTGTGTGTGTGTGTGTGTGTGTGTACGCGCGTGTGTGTACATGCTTTATTATATATTATATTTGATAGAATTACTACATAAACATGACTATAATTTAGATATTTTCACTCATTAAAGTGTGATTTATGTTTATTTTAAAACCATGTGGAGGTCATGTGGAGGTCATGTGGAGGTCATGAGGGTGAAACAAACAAATTCCTAAACCTAAAAACCAATTCTGAGGACCTTAAAAGATCTACAGTACATTGCCGCGTAAGTTAATTCTTTTTTTCTTAAAGTGAAATCCCAGACACGCAGGTTACTGAGGCTTAATTATTTTTCTATCTGCTTGTTTGTTTGTTTGTTCTATCAGGTTTATTTTCTTTCAGTAAACCAGAATACGATGAGAAGAAACTGTTTAAAAGAAAAAAGCATGTTATAGAATTTTATGTAATTAACTGTATATTTATTATCACATCGAAGGCAACGAAGTGGATCTGATACGAATGTTAAACACACATGTGCGAGAGCGAGGACGCCGGATTCGCTCAAAAGAAACTATTAACCTCCTTACAGAGGTTTCAAAGCAAAAGCCAAAACTTACCCTCCTTCACTATCACTGCTGTATCTTTGGTGGTGGTGGCACTTTCGCTCAGGCCCACCATGTTCTCAGAGAAGACCCTGAAGTAGTACTCGTTTCCAACCACCAGCTCAGTGATGGTGATGCACGTGCGGTGATAGTGCTCCAGACAGGTGTACCACTCCTGCAGACACCAGAATATAATATAATTCATTTTTCTGTGGTGTGAGACAATACGTTTTGTGGTGTGAGAGTACGTTCTGGGGTGTGAGAGTACGTTCTGGGGTGTGAGAGTATGTCCTGTGGTGTGAGAGAGTATGTCCTGTGCTGTGAGAGTGTACGTTCTGTGGTGTGAGAATACATCCTGTGGTGTGAGAGAGTACGTCCTGTGGTATGAGAGAGTATGTTTTATAGCGTGAGTGTATGTTCTGGGGTGTGAGAGTACGTTCTGGGGTGTGAGAAAGTACTTTCTGTGGTGGGAGTGTATGGTTTGGGGTGTGAGAGTACATTCTGGGGTGTGAGAGAGTACGTTCTGTGGTGTGAGAGAGTATGTTGTGTGGTGTGAGATTGTAAATTCTGTGGTGTGAGAGAGTATGTCCTCTGGTGTGAGAGTACATCCTGTGGTGTGAGAGTGTATGTCCTGTGGTGTGAGAGTTTACATTCTGTGGTGCAAGTGTGTATATTTGGTGGTGTGTGAGAGTATGTTCTGTGGTGTGAAAGTGTACGTTCTATGGTGCAAGAGTGTATGTCCTGTGGTGTGAGAGTAAATCCTGTGGTGTGAGACAGTACATCCTGTGGTGTGAGAGAGTACATTCTGTGGTGTGAGAGTACATACTGTGGTGTGAGAGTACGTCTTGTGGTGTGACAGTGTATGTTGTATCGTGTGAGATTGTACATTCTGTGGTGTAAGAGTACATCCTGTGGTGTGAGAGAGTACGTTCTGTGGTGTGAGAGAGTACGTGTTGTGTGGTGTGAGATTGTACATTTTGTCATGTGAGAGTAAGTCCTGTGGTGTGAGAGAGTACGTCCTGTGGTGTGAGAGTGTATGTTCTGTGGTGTGAAAGTGTACGTTCTGTGGTGCGAGAGTATATGTCCTGTGGTGCGAGAGTATATGTCCTGTGGTGTGAGACAACATCCTGTGGTATGAGAGAGAACGTCCTGTGGTGTGAGAGTGTACATTCTGTGGTGTGAGACATCCTGTGGTGTGAGCGAGAACGTCCTGTAGTGGGAGAGAGTACATCCTGTGGTGTGAGAGTGTACGTTCTGTGGTGTTAAAGTGTACGTTCTGTGGTGCGAGAGTGTACGTTCTGTGGTGTGAGAATGTACGTTCTGTGGCGTGAGAGTACATCCTGTGGTGTGAGAGAGTATGTCCTCTGGTGTGAGAGAGTATGTTTTGTAGTGTGCGAGTGTATGTTGTGTGGTGTGAGAGCGTACATTCTGTGGTGTGAAAGTGTACGTTCTGTGGTATGAGAGTGTATGTTTTGTGGTGTGAGAGTACATCCTGTGGTGTGAGAGAGTACGGTTTATGGTGTGATAGTGTACATTCTGTGGTGTGAGAGTGTATGTTGTGTGGTGTAAAGAGAGTACGTCCTGTGGTTTGAGAGATATCCTGTGGTGTGAGAGGGTACGTCCTGTGGTGTGAGAGTACATCCTGTGGTGTAAGAGAGTACGTCCTGTGGTGTGAGAGTGTATGTTGTGTGGTGTGAGATTTTACATTTTGTCGTGTGAGAGTACGTCCTGGGTGTGAGAGTGTATGTTGTTTTGTGTGAGATTGTACATCCTGTGGTATGGGAGTACATCCTGTGGTGTGAGAGTGTATGTTGCGTGGTGTGATATTGTACATTCTGTGGTGTGAGAGTACATTTTGTGGTGTGAGAGAGTAAGTCCTGTGGTGTGAGAAAGTATGTTCTGTGGTGTGAAAGTGTACGTTCTGTGGTGCAAGAGTGTACGTTCTGTGGTGTGAGAATGTACGTTTTGTGTTGTGAGCGAGTACATCCTCTGGTTTGAGAGGGTATGTTCTGTAGTGTGACAGTGTATGTTGTGTGGTGTGAAAGTGTACATCCTGTGATGTGAAAGTGTACTTACTGTGGTGCGAGAGTGAACGTTCTGTGGTGTCAGAGTGTATGTTTTGTGGTGTGAGAGTGTATATTCTGTGGTGTGAGAGTACATGCTGTGGTGTGAGAGAATATGTCCTGTGGTGTGAGAGTGTATGTTGTGTGGTGTGATATTGTACATTCTGTGGTGTGAGAGTACATCCTATGGTGTGAGAGAGTACGCCCTGTGGTGTGAGAAAGTACGTTCTGTGGTGTGAAAGGGTATGTCCTGTGGTGCTAGAGTGTACGTTCTGTGGTGTGAGACAACATCCTGTGGTGTGAGAGAGAACGTCCTGTGGTGTGAAAGAGTACGTTCTGTAGTGTGAGAGTGTATGTTCTATGGTGTGAAAGTGTACGTTCTGTGGTGCGAGAGTGTACGTTCTGTGGTGTGAGAATGTACGTTCTGTGGTGTGAGAGTGTACGTTCTCTGGTGAAAGAGTCTACATTCAGTGGTGTGAGAGTGCACATTCTGTGGTGTAAGAGTACTTCCTGTGGTGTGAGAGAGAACGTCCTGTGGTGTGAAAGAGTACGTTCTGTAGTGTGAGAGTGTATGTTCTATGGTGTGAAAGTGTACGTTCTGTGGTGTGAAAGAGTACGTTCTGTAGTGTGAGAGTGTATGTTCTGTAGTGTGAGAGTGTATGTTGTGTGGTGTGAGAGCGTACACTCTGTGGTGTGAAAGTGTATGTTCTGTGGTGCAACAGTGTATGTTCTGTGGTGTGAGAGTACATCCTGTGGTGTGAGAGAGTACGTCCTGTGGTGTGAGAGTGTATGTTGTGTGGTGTGAGATTGTACATTTTGTGTTGTGAGAGTATGTCCTGTGGTGTGAGAGTGTACATCCTGTGGTGTGAGAGTACATCCAGTGGTGTGAGAGAGTACGTCCTGTTGTGTGAGAGTACATTCTGTGGTGTGAGAGGACATCCTGTGGTGTGAGAGAGTACGTCCTGTGGTGTGACAGTACATCCTGTTGTGTGAGAGAGTACGTCCTGTGGTGTGAGAGTGTATGTTGTGGGGTGTGAGATTGTACATTTTGTGGTATGAGAGTACGTCCTGTGGTGTGAGAGTGTATGTTGTGTGGTGTGATATTGTAAATTCTGTGGTGTGAGAGAGTACGTCTTGTGGTGTGAGAGTGTATGTTGTGTGGTTTGAGATTGTACATCCTGTGGTGTGAGAGTACATCCTGTGGTGTGAGAGAGTACGTCCTCTGGTGTGAGATATTTTATGGTTCACCCAAATGAGGATGGGTTTCCTTCTTGAGCCTGGTTCTTCTTAAGGTTTCTTTCTTGTGTCAACTGAGGGAGTTTTTCCTTGCCACTGTCGCCACGGGCTTGCTCATTAGGGATGTGTAGGGGTTGTAGAAAATTTTTTAGATTCCAGCCTAATTTAATTTTATTATGTAAGGCTGCTTTGTGACAATGTCAATTGTAAAAAGCGCTATACAAATAAAACTGAATTGAATTGAATTGAGAGAGTATGTTCTGTAGTGTGAGAGTGTATGTCGTGTGGTGTGGGAGCGTACATTCTGTGGTGTGAAAGTGTACCTTCTGTGGTGCGAGAGTGTACGTTCTGTGGTGTGAGAGAGAACAATCTGTGGTGTCAGAGTGTACGTTTTGTGGTGTAAGAGTACATCCTGTGGTGTGAGAGAGTACATTTTGTGGTGTGAGAGTGTACATTCTGTGGTGTGAGAGTACATGCTGTGGTGTGAGAGAGTACGTCCTGTGGTGTGAGAGTGTATGTTGTGTGGTGTGATATTGTACATCCTGTGGTGTAAGAGAGTACGTCCTGTGGTGTGAGAGTGTATGTTGTGTGGTGTGATATTGTACATCCTGTGGTGTGAGAGAGTACGTCCTGTGGTGTGAGAAAGTACATTCTATGTTGTGAAAGTGTACGTCCTGTGGTGCGAGAGTGTACGTTCTGTGGTGTGAGACAACATCCTGTGGTGTGAGAGAGAACGTCCTGTGGTGTGAGAGAGTACGTCCTGTGGTGTGAGAGTGTATGTTGTGTGGTGTGAGATTGTACATTTTGTCGTGTGAGAATATGTCCTGTGGTGTGAGAGTGTATGTTGTGTGGTGTGAGAGCATACATTCTGTGGTGTGAGAGTACATACTGTGGTGTGAGAGAGTACGTCCTGTGGTGTGAGAGAGTACGTTTTGTGGTGTGAGAGTGTACATTCTGTGGTGTGAGAGTAAATCCTATGGTGTGAGAGTGTATGTCCTGTGGTGTGAGAAAGTATGTTCTGTGGTGTGAGAGCGTACGTTGTTTGGTGTGAGAGAGTACGTTTTGTGGTGCAAGAGTGAACGTTCCGTGGTGTCAGAGTGTACATTCTGTGGTGTAACAGTACATCCTCTGGTGTGAGAGGGTATGTTCTGTAGTGTGAGAGTGTACGTTCTGTGGTGTGAGAGTGTACATTCTGTGGTGTGAGAGTGTACGTTCAATGGTGTGAGATTGTACATTCTGTGGTGTGAGAGTACTTCCTGTGGTGTGAGAGAGTACGTTCTCTGGTGTAAAAGAGTATGTTCTGTAGTGTGAGAGTGTATGTTGTGTCGTGTGAGAGCGTACATTCTGTGGTGTGAAAGTGTACGTTCTGTGGTGCGAGAGTACATTCTGTGGTGTGAAAGTGTACGTTCTGTGGTGCGAGAGTGTATGTCCTGTTGTGTGAGAGTACATCCTGTGGTGTGAGAGAATACGTTTTGTGGTGTGAGAGTGTATGTCCTGTGGTGTGAGAAAGTATGTTTTGTCGTGTGAGAGCGTACGTTGTTTGGTGTGAGAGTGTATGTCTTGTGGTGTGAGAGCGTATGTTCTTTGGTGTGAGAGAGTATTTTTTGTGGTGTGTGAGAGTACGATCTGTGGTACTCTCTCACACCACAGAAGAAAGTTAAGCTAAAGCTACCTATGTTTTTAAGCAACACTCTCTCACTCACTCATTTGTGGAACTACTAAATCCTATGAGAGTCACAGGGAGGCTAGGACCTATCTCAGCCAATCCTGGATGAAGGTGAGGTAAACCCTATGTTCTGTGGTGTGAGAGTGTACATTCTGTGGTGTGAGAGTGTACGTTCTGTGGTGTGAGACAACATCCTGTGGTGTGAGAGAGAACATCCTGTTGTGTGAAAGAGTACGTTCTGTGGTGTGAAAGTGTACGTTCTGTGGTGCAAGAGTGTACATTCTCTGATGTGAGAATGTACGTTCTATGGTGTGAGAGTACGTCCTGTGGTGTGAGAGTACGTCCTCTGGAGTGAAAGAGTATGTTCTGTAGTGTGAGAGTGTATGTTGTGTGGTGTGAGAGCGTACACTCTGTGGTGTGAAAGTGTACGCTCTGTGGTGTGAGAGTGTACGTTCTGTGGTGTGAGAGAGTACGTCCTGTAGTGTGAGACTGTACATTCTGTGGTGTGAGAGTGTACGTTCTGTGGTGTGAGAGAGTACGTCCTGTAATGTGAGACTGTACATTCTCTGGTGGGAGACTGTACATTCTGTGGTGTGAGACTGTACTTCTTGTGGTGTGAGACTGTATGTCCTGTGGTGTGAGAGAATACATTCTGTGGTGTGAAAGAGTACGTTCTGTGGTGTGAGAGTGTATGTTCAGTGGAGTGAGAGTGTACATCCTGTGGTGTGAAGTTTACGTTCTGTGGTGTGAGAGTGTACGTCCTGTGGTGTGAGAGAGAACGTTCTGTGGTGTGAGAATGTACATTCTGTGGTGTGAAAGTGTACGTTCTCTGGTGTGTGCGAGTACGTCCTGTAGTGTGAGACTGTACATTCTGTGGTGTGAGACTGTACTTCCTGTGATGTGAGACTGTACGTCCTGTGGTGTGAGAGAATATATTCTGTGGCGTAAAAGGGTACGTTCTGTAGTGTGAGAGTGTACGTCCTGTGGCGTGAGAGTGTACGTTCAGTGGAGTGAGAGTGTACGTCCTGTGTTGATAAAAATCTGATGTACCATAGTCTTTTTATCTGCCTTCTGGATGGTGTATCCTGTTATGGGGGCATTTCCACTATCCTTTGGTGGCGTCCAGTCCAGGGCTACATTTTCACCCCACACCTCTTCAATTCTAACACATTGTGGAGGACCAGGAAGATCTGAAAGGACAAATGTTTACATCATCTCCACTTCTGTACAGAAGGAAGTTAAACTAAAGCTACCTACATTTTCCCCCTCACATTTGTTGAACCGCTTAATCCTATGATAGTCACAGGGAGGCTGGAACCTATCTCAGCCGATCCTGAACGAAGGCGGGGTAAACCCTGAACAGCTCTCCTTATTGTAGGGCAACACACACACACAACCACTTACACTCACACCTAGGGGCAATTTGGAACAGCCAATTATCTTAATGTTCATGTCTTTGGACTGTGGGGAAATGCTCAGGACTCAAACCCAAGACCTGCTTGCTGTGAGGCGGACATGCTACACCACTGTGCCGCCCTTTTTAATCATCATATTGAAACATAATCCAACATTTCTTCAAAGCCTCTTTCCAAACTTTTTTTTGGGTTATTAGGGCAGAATGCTGCTAACCCACGATCTGGATGTCCAGGATGGCCGTATCCACAAGCTTTTCCACCTGGATACTCAGCTTATATTTGCCAGAGTGTTTGCGCTCAGCTTTGCGGATGAAGATGATGCTGTCGCAGTCTGAGTTACGGATGTTAATCTGCACTGGATCGATTGCCTCATCATTCTTCAGCCAGGTAATCTTTGGCCTTGGCTTGCCCTGGGCACAACATCTTATAAATTGCAAGCTGGTCATGCTAAATAATAATATATATTATAATATATAAATATAATATATTTTATATTTATATACATTTTAAATTAAAATATTACATAAAAAAATATAAATATATCTCTTTTATTCTACAGCTGACACAGAAAATCATTTTTTTTCTTTTTAATGATTGTTTCTTACCATGAATGGTACGACGAGGTTAACTTGTTCTCCAACCTTGCGCATGTACGTCTGCTTCAAGTGGCGAGGGATACGAATCTTAGGAGCCTCTGCAAGACAAACCACCTACAATAACATTCTGATGAATGTAATAGATCTCATCGTCCAAGGCTTCTTCCAGTAGAAAAAAATGCCAAACACATCTCAGTATTAACATTTTCCCATACAGATATTTCCCCAAATCTAAAACTATCAGCGTTTTAAAATACTAAAAACAGCAGCTACAGTCGACGTAACTCACCAACGACCTCCTTGACCAGGATAGCATGTTGAATGGTACGTGGCTGGCTGGCACCAGCTGCATTAATCGCCTTCACTCGGACGAGGATCTTGGACTCTGGTGTCAGACCTGTGATGGTGTATTTGGTTTTATCAATCAGTTCTTTATTGCAAAGTATCCAGTCGTCCGCTGTGGAAATATAGAACAGTTCAGCTGTTATATAACTGAGAGGGTTTTCTTCTGAAAGAAGACTTCTGCTCAGATAAACTTTATAATATAGTTTTTATAGTATATTTTATTTATTTTTATTCATTATCTTGTTTGTTTGTTACTCCTTCTGACTGTAAATAGAATTTCGCAAAGCCTTAAATGTTGGAAGGGTTTATCATGGGTAAACAAAGAACACAGTACATTTTGGAGCTGGTTCGAGTCACAGGGCCAATCCAGGAATTTATTTTCACTAGCATGGTAAAATGTTCATCTAACAAACCTGTAGTTTAATTGACAAACCATAACAATAGTAGAAATATGATTAATTCATAAAACAGTTCACTCAGGAAACCCTGTCAAAATGTGCCTAGGATGGTGGGGGTGTCATGCTGGGCACTGTATCATGGGTACATTTCAGCTGTTATGTGTGCTTCTCAAAACTTAAATTGCATCCTTGTTTTTCTCACTTGCGTCTCATTCTTGAATCTCACTTGTGGCCCTTCAACCGAGGAAACAAGAGGAAGCGAGGCGAGGAGCATCGAATCGAGAAAATGTGTTTCAAGAAAAATTATACGTCTCTTCCTCAGAAGCATCACATGGAGTGACGTCCACCGTTGATTATGGTGGTACGGCTGACCTGCTGCCTAAAACCATCCGATGTCATTTAATGGGTGTGTTATTTATTTGCTGACATGCAGCTCTTCCAGGAAAGCTGCTCTCATATCATCTCGCTCAGTGCTCCTTGATGCTCAGATTAAGAGAATTGGGCAGCCGGCAAAGAACTTGTAGTTCAAGCAAGGATCGAAGAATGAGGAAATGACAATAAGTGTTTTGAGAATCACCCTATACCTGGGGCAGGGGCATACAGGACTCCCTCAGCCTTTTCTACTTTTCCCAGATAGTTATGTAAGAAAGTATACACAAGTCTGCCGGAATGTCTTACTTCCTTCAATACAGTACTCCACTTGGTATCCATCTAACCCGGCAGCACCGATGGTTTCTGGAGGACGCCACTTTACTGTTACAGTTGTATCTGTCACCTCATCAACCACAAGCATAGTAGGCTCACTGGTGACAGCTTGGGAGAGAGAGAGAGAGAGAGAGAGAGAGAGAGAGAGAGAGGGGGAAGAGAGAAAGAAACAAAAAGAGAGAGAGAGACACACACACACACAGGCAGAGAGAGAGAGAGAGAGAGAAAGAAAGAGAGAGAGAGAGAGAGAGAGAGAGCAAAAGAGAGAGAGAGAGAGAAAGAGAGAAACAGAGAGAGAGAGAGAGAGAGAGAGAGAGAGAGAAATAAACAGAATAAGGGAATAGAGAGAGAGAAACAGAGAAAGAGAGAGATTAAAGACAAAATATAATACTTTTCGATCATGTTTTGTATCTTTTATGTTGCAAGGGATAAATAAATATATTTAAAAATGATCCTTTTTATTTTAACATTACTTTATTACATTATAGTTTTTATTCATCCGATAATAACGTGTTTAATGTCCTCTTAATCTCAGGCATATGCAGTGTGGAAAATAGGAATAATGGGAAAGCAACAGCTGGAAAAGAGGCATCTGATGGCCAACCTTAAATCTAACGATGGTGTCACTGTGTACCTGCTGCCGTCTGCGGTGAAGGGATCTGCTAGGATTGTGAACATTATCTTACATAACAAAGACAAAACGGTTGTGTGACATAAAGACGGCTTACCAACTGGGACGGTGTGAACGGTGTGGTACTCACCAAGAGGAATAAAGGGCTTTGATGGATCACTGGGTTTGGAAACCCCAATCGCATTAACGGCAAAAATCCGCACCTCATACGGCACACCCTCAATCATCTTCTTAGGCTCAAATGTGGTCTCTTTGCAGAGGTCAAAATTAAGTCGCATCCACCTGGAGCTCTGCTTCTTCTTCCTCTCGATGAAGTATCCTAAGGGATAGAGCAGCACAGTCGTAACACCAGCACAGGTGGCTGAGAATCTGCTTTTTATACTGGATTATATTCATTCATTTGCCGAACCATTGCACCGTATATTGGGGTTGCAAAAAAAATTCACATTTGCTGAAAAAGAGACTGTACAATTTAAAATTTATATATA
>JAQMYF010000007.1:4220706-4243680 GCA_030014195.1 Neosilurus mollespiculum
ACACACACACACACACACATATATACATACACACATACACACATACACACACACACACACACACACACACACACACATATATAGATATACACACACACACACACACACACACACACACACACTGCTACATTTAATACACAAGACTTCAGCAGCAACTTTTTATTTGACATCACTCTCGCCCCACTTATCACAGTAAAACCATGCCCCTATTCAGGATAATTTATTGCTCGATTTTTAAAAAATATTAATAAAAATAGTGTGTTTTGATGGGTGTTGGCATGTACTATGTATGCAAGCTTTTATTATGGTTGGGTTTAATTCCACTTTACACAGAGTCTTTCAGTTAATAAGTAAAACAACCTGTACAAAAACAATTATATCACTTAAGAATTTCCCCAGGCAGAAAGTACAGAATTTGGCACCTATTATGTGGACTTTAGCACTAAGGCTTTGTGTGTATCCTTCAGGCACAAAGGTATAGTCTCCAGCATCATGTAGGGTGGAGCTCTCAACCTCCAGCCGATGGGTCCTGTCAGACACAAAGAAGGACAAAACATAAACATTTGAATCCACTGAACGTAGATTGGCCACCATGTGACTGAACCTGTGCAAACATGGCAACCATTATCACACCTGGAGGGAATTGATCATAGAAAAGTCATGAAATTTATGTGTGGGAAGAAATTTTAATATGTACATTTTTTAATATGTTTAAAAAATTATTAAGAAAAATAAAATATAGATTTAAGCACTCCTTAAAAGTGGAGCTCTCGTTGGATGTCTCTTATTCGCTGCCCGTCATCATGCACAGGACTTCGTTGTCTGTGGGGGTCAGTCGAAGATGCATTATGTTGTATAATGTATAATGGTGGCAGTAAAGCTAGTGAACAAGAAGGAGCCGATCTGGTAATGTCAGTATTGGAATTGTTTAGTGTGTGAGTGTGGCGAATGTCCGTGTTTTTAGTGGATGGTTGTACTTGGCTCTGTGGATGATGTTGATACGATCGCTGGACTGGATGAGCTGTCCATTTCTGTACCAGCGCCCAGGAACATTTCCAGGTAAGATCTCACAGTGCAGCTTGAGTGGCTGCCCCAAACGGATCGTCATGTCTTGTAAATCTTGCAGAATCTTCAGTGGTTTCACTGTTCCAAAAGCATGATATTGCAGTGGAAGGGAAGACAGAGAAAAAAGAAAAGACGATGATTTCTATATCACAGTGTTTAGCCAAAGCAACAACTTTTTTTTCACATGGGTCATAGTCATAGTCACAGAAGAACTGAAAACTAAATTGTGCTCACAGTCTACTTGAACACGCGCCTCACTGGTGCCCCCAGTTGCCATAATGGAATAAGTGCCTGTGTCATCCTTCATGGTATCTTCTATAATCAGCCAGTGCTTTGTACCTTCAGACTTTACACGATATCTTGAACGCACCCCAGTAGGAACCTCCACCCCGTTCTTCATCCTATCTCAGTGGAATAAAAAAGTTGTTTATACTTTCTCAACATTATCACCGCTATAATTATTTTAAAACAAAGGCACAAAAACACACCATTTAACTTGGGCTCCTTCTTCAGACACCTCACACTCCAACTCAATGCGTTCATTGACCGTAGTCTTTACAGCCTCAAGCTGTTTAGTAATTGTCACTGGTAACACTGCACAAAGGGTTAGACTGAGGCTTTAAAACCAAACAATAATTGTTTTATACATTCACACATATTACTCAATATTTTTACTTTAAACAGGCATGATGGCCTGCTCACAGCATACAGTACCAGCTGTAGGTCTGGGCAAATATCTCACTGGTACTGTATATCCTTCACCAGGTGACACACACTTATAGAATGGAAAGATCTGATGAGAGAATTTACCTTTCACAAAGAGCTCAGTAGTACATTTTTCATTTCCAGCAACCACTGAATAGGCAGCATCATCATTCATCTGACAGTTATTGATAACCATGATCCTCTGTGTGCCCTTATGCTCAAAGATAAACCTGCGCAGAACGCATTAGTCAGTAATATACTGAGAGTTCAACTGAAAAGCTGTTCAATACATTTAAGATTAACTAGAGATGCACTCAGAGTATAAAATCTGATTCACACGTAAGCGATCTTGTCCCAATTTGATTTCGAAGGGAACTGAATAAATTTGAACTGGAATTTGCATATTTTTGGAAAAAGCCATTCGAATTTTTCACACATTCTCAAAGCATGTCTGAAATTTTCGGAGAAGTATTCATTCATTCATTCATTCATTTTCTGAACCGCTTATTCCTAATTAGGGTCGCGGGGAGGCTGGCGCCCATCTCAGCCGACTCTGGGCGAAGGCGGGGTACACCCTGGACAGCTCGCCAGGCCATCACAGGAGAAGTATTCAAAGGTTTTCAAAAGTAGCTGCATAAATTTGAGGATTACATTCACATTCGAAATTGCTCAAAAACGAGCGAAAACGTCATTGCACTATTTCGCAGCTATATTGAACCTCCGGCAGGCAAAATTGGATTCTTAAAACTTGGCATAGGTTAAATGAAATGTTTCCCCCTAGTGGCCATCAGATGAACATTTTGCACCGGAATTCTTGTCAACATTATTCCATGCATGGATCACTTCCAAAATTTTATTCTTTTCAGTTCTTTCTAGACCCAGGCCCCACCCCTCTACCAAGTTTGATGAAAATCAGATCAATAATCCTGCTAACAGAAAAAAAAAATGCTTGTTTAAAACCCTTTAAATAAGTTCCTGGATCTGGTGGTGATCCGGATCTGCTCCAAAATGTTATGGGCTCTTGCCAGGCCCATACACCATTCCTCCACCAAGTTTAGTGAAAATTGGTTCAGTAGTTTTTGTGTAATCCTGCTAATGTGGTGAAAATTGGCTATGACTAAATTAGGGAAAGCATCATGATGCCATTGAGTCCTGGGCTCAGTGAGAGTGTTTCTGAATGGGGTTTGCCCATGTACTCCTAATTAAACGACTAATTGCTGTCCCACATTGCCCCTAAGTGTGAGTGTAAATGGTTGTTTGTCTGTGTGTGTGTGTGTGTGTGTGTGTGTGTATGTGTGTGTGTGTGTGTGTGTGTGTGTGTGTGTGTGTGTGTTGTCCTGCGATTGATTGGTGAGTTGTTTAGGGTGCACTCCAGCTTCACCCAGAGTTGGCTGAGATAGGCTTTAGCCTCCCCGTGACCCTAGTGGGATTAAGCAGTTTGGCAAATGAACAAATGCATGTATATATGCACATAATTTAGTTTCTAAGTAAAGAAAACATGGAAACACATATTTACCAACCCAATTTCTCAGTAGCAGTCTTTAATCAACAGTATACGAACGTATGTAATGTCAGGACATCGACCCAATAAAGAAAAGGCATATTTAAATGCACCTTAAGTTCACATTTTTGTCAACATTTACACAAATCAGGAATCTGGATACAGTGGCAAGAAAAAAGATAACATGACTATTTATATATGAATATTTACCACTTTAACCAGTGAGGCCTAATGGAGGCCTAATTCTGAATGAAACTGTAATGTGCCACAATATTTTCTAAGAATGGTATCAGTATTTTTACACCGTTAATAGATTTTTTCTGTTGAAGTGCTTTACAGTCTGTGTGTGTCTATGTCTATGTGTGATCTGGTTCAAATTCTGGATTCAATAATTTTTAAGAAATCCTTTAACATTATGAGATGACTTTTGATATTTTGGCTCATATTACTGAGCCTGGGGAAAGTTTGTGAACTGAATAATATATAGTCCACTCAGGATGAGTATGAAAAGGTCACTGTTCAAAAGAGTCAGATGTTAAATGTTAGCAAACCGATAAAAGATTAAAGATTCGAATACTTACTTCCTGTTACTGTGGAGTCAGGGAGGAGTCCGAATGAAGCCGGACCATGGGGGTGGGGGGTGGGTGTTTGGGGGATATATACAGCACCAGGCAAAAGAAAAACAGACAACAAAAACAGCTTTAGAGAATTGCTGCGGGTTTATAAACAACAAGAAATCTGTAGACACTTTAAATCATCTAAAATAAATTAATAAATTAATTAATAATCACTTCACTGACTACCAGGAAACTTTACTCAGTCAGAGTACTCACCTAGTCAGAGTTTCACAGAAAACTTTCAAACTTTCTCTAAACTCTTTTGCAAAAAATATTTCAGGTATCATCATATTCTGTTTTATACAGTCAGTCAAAACACACAGTTACAAAGAATTTTTAAAATGATCTGTTGGGAACGCCTGTTTAAAAATGTTCAACAATCCGTACAAAGTAGAAATTTTCAAAATTCAAGAATAAAGTAGTAGTAAAGTGACCACATGTTAAGAACCTTTATACAGTACACGGGTCCTTCAGAACCACAACATTCAGACAAAACCCCCCAGAAAAACCACATCTGTGGAAAATGCAAAAGAATAAATTCATGGAAATGTTTGGACATACTTCGGAGTGGGACGGATCTCTTGGCCGTTCTTGTACCATTTCAGTTCAACAGTGGGGTCGGCGAGGTCCACGATTAATCGTACCTTCCCTCCTTTATCCACCTGGTATGTGGGTTCTAACCTCTTGGCAAATGCTATAAGAAACAGTAAAGTGATGAAAATACATTTAGTTGAACAATTCCAGAATTCAATCCTCTAATGAACTCCCGGAGCACCTTCACTTTTCTTCTCCTCTTTTTTTGTCTTCTTCAACCTTTTCAGCAGACCACGGAGGTCTGTGATGCCGTACATGAAGGCGATCTTCTCATACTCATCAGGGCGGGCGTTTTTCAGGATCTCCCAGACGTCCACCTCTGGTACATCCTCCTGTTGTTTGTGCTCTCTGACACCACAGAGAAACAGCATCAGTTTGGTGCTCACCACCAGAATCTTCCAACATGTGCTCAAGAACCAGGATGTTTACGATCGGTGATGCCAATTCAGATGCGTTTCATTAAATAAATAACAGGATCACTGTTTATTGCTAAAGACTGCTTGAACAGATGGTCTTATAAAGGTATAAATCACTGATGTGTGGAATTCACTCACACATGAAATGACATTAGCAAATAAGTGGGAGGGGCTGTGTTGCAGCTCATAATTTTTAAATATTAAAATAATAATTAAAAAAATTATAATAAAGCAATTTAGCAAGCCTGTTATCAGTTAAATTGACACATGGGATTTGTTGGAATATATGCTTCATCATTTCATAGAAAGGAGGAGGGACGGTGGTGTAGTGGTTAGCATGTCCACCTCACAGCATGAAGGTCCTGGGTTCAAGTCCCGAGGGAGTTTCTGCGTTGTGTCTGCATGATCTCCCTGTGTTTGCGCGGGTTTTCTCTGGGTACACCAGTTTCCTCCCACAGTCCAAAGACATGCACATTAGGATAATCAGCTGTTCCAAATTGCCCAAAGTGTAAATGTAAGTGTTGGCCCGGTGATGGACTGGCGAGATGTTCATGGTGTACCCCACATTTGCCCAGCGTCGGCTGAGATGGGCTCCAGCCTCCCTGTGACCATAATAGGATTAAGTGGTTCAGCGAGTGAATGAATTATATAGAAAGAACAAAGCTCTGAATTTAAACATGTCACTTTAAGCATGAACACTGTTGAGTTTATGTAACTTTTCTTAGCCAAGTTGTTATAAGATCAATCCCTTTGCAGGTGTAAGTAAGTGACTTGTTGGAATGAGGAGTGAGTGTTTATTAAAGGTGAACAATACGGTTATTCAGGATATTTTACAGGATGTGAGAAGTTCGGTTAGTCATCCAGGTCTGAAGATCTGAGAGAAACAGCATGAAATGATTCTTTTCATTTCATTTGCTTTAATGTGTTTCAGGTCTGCATAAAGAGAGAGCACTGACAGGCACATTTTCAATTTTAACATGTACTTATTTTCTTTGAAAAGATGCTCCAGTGTAGTGATAACACTATTTTGCAGCTTCATTGAGAGGTGAGCCAATAACTTCGTATAAAAATCGTTGAAACTTGCTGCCCTTTGGTTCAATATTTATAATTGGTGTTTTAACGTAACCACTGCTGCCAAGTTCAAACTTACAAAAGTTACACGACTCATGGGTCATCGATATGATCCATTCTTTCAGTCTAGTATTTATAATGTTTCTGTTTTTTATATCACTGTGAGATGGATGTGTCAGGGATTAAACCACTTCCTGTTTGGGCTCGGATTTAAATGCAAAGGGCAATTTCTGCGATTTTTTCCGAGTATCTCTGGAACATGAATGAACGCTGCCTTTAAATGAAGTGTTACCAGACTACAGTAAACCAACACTCTTACTTGTCCATGCTGGATACACTACAGGATGACGGTACTTACCGGCAGTAAGGTTTAATTAAATTACCTACGTTCTGTACTAACCTGGTGTTTCTGAATGTGCAGGAAAGAAGAAGAGACAAGCCAAAATAAATGTGGAATTTAAATTCGTGACTTTTGTGCCATTTACTGTTAAGCACAGCACAAAAGCAAACGATATAAATATTTTCTTCCTTAATGATGTGATTCATAAACACTGGCTAGATTTTACAGAATACGAAGGTCATGTACACTAACAGCAGTGAACACATTATAGTACATCTAAAATTACAAACACACTGAAAATGACTGAAACAACCAATTCAGATGACATGGTGTCCAGGGCTTTAAAAAAAACAAAAAAAACCAAAAAGTAAATAAATACAGACAGATAGACAGAGAGACAGACAGACAGGAAGGACGAAAGAAAGAGAATGACCTGGTCCCTGAGGATGGTTCTCACCTATGTTTAAGAAGCCCACTAAAGTCAAGTTCTCCTGCATCCTCCTGGCCTTCACTGCTGTTGTTAACAAGAAGAGATTAATGGAAATTTAATTAACAATCACAAACACCGGAATTAAAACAACGCAACACGGGCCTCTACCTCCAACCTATGCATTAGCAAAAAGCAAACGCACAGTTGAGGTGGACACAAAACCCTTTCGCTTCGAGCGAGCCGGTTTTTGTACAGGCTGTGAGAGACCCATGACTGCTTTCTCACGTGAACCTTTACATGCAGGAACTTTGTGAGAACGACGAGCATGCGTTGCTTTGGACACGTTGCAAAATGTTTAAACTCAAGCGATGGCCTTGAACTGATCATCACATTAGTTTGGACATTTTGTTTGTTTGTTGGTGAAATCAGGTTAATTATGAACATGAGAGTCCAAAATGTATCATAACTTTGGTTTGTTGAGGATTACACGTGAGCAGTTCATTTTAAACCACAGATATCACTTTTCCTGAGAAGAAGCTCAGTTACATAAACACTAATAAAACAGGGTTGGAAAATACTACACAGGGATGAATACTTCATGTACACAGTTTAACATTACATCCTAACAATCAGACTTCATTATCACCTTTAAACACTGTTCAGATACTCAATTCTGATTGGTCAGTCATGACATTCAGCGATCTGTTATTTGTTTTTAAAACACTGTTATCAGACCATTGCTGTGTACCCTGTCATTTACAGAAGCAATAAAATCATTTTCCCTTAATATATTATGTGAAATTTCTTTAGTAATTATATCTACTGTATCTATATAATAAGTGAGAAAATGCAAGCTGGCCATTATAAGAAAATAAACCCCAACGGAGTGATACAAGACCGTTTGCGTCTTGGGATCCTGATCACTGCTGGTATTTTGTAATCACCTGCATGCTAAGAATTATTATGCATGTATCTAACCAAACAATAATAAAATCACATGTGTGACCATCACGGGTAAAACTGAGCCAAAGTCAAAATTCTACATTTTTAAGATTTATGCAGTTCAAGGAACTTCTGCTCCATATTCTGGGTGATTATCTCCAGAACTCGCAGATACTGGAATTTGAAGTTTTCAAAAGCTGAGGGCAAGACCTGTGCTTGGCGAGGGCGTTCACAGAGATTTATACTACAGTGTTTCCAATAAACAGTCCAAAGTATGACTCGATTGACGCTAGGAATCCACACAGCCGGAGAACATTCACTGAAACTCTAAAATCATGATAGCAAAATTATTTCTTTCAACAGCACAAACAAACACAAGCGTAGCACAAATGTAGCACAAACGATTGAGACCATTTCAGTGTGATTTAGACGCGGTGGGGGAACTGGTGACATCACACATGTAAGGAATAAAACGTAGATAACTTTAACATCATATTTGCAAAATTAATTCTTTCAACAGTACACACGTAGCACAAACGATTGAGACTGCTTTGGTGAGATTTGGACGTGATGGGGGAGCTGAGTGACTTCACTGGCCAGAAAATGTGTTTTACAATTACTTAAACACCTTAAGCACAAACCAGCACAAACCTAGCACAAATGAATGACAGTGCATTTTTAAAAATTTTAGAAAGTGGGGGGCAACTTCACAGAGCTGAACAGAAATGACATCTTTTCACCTTCAAAAATACTGCACTCAGTAAATGATTTCTGACTTTGGCTGGATTTTCCCAGACAGGCTCTCATCACATATAATAATTCCATGATGGCGGGTTTATGTTCTGCTTGCCTGTATAGTTTATTTTTAAATTGAATTTAAAACTTTCACGTTAAGAGTATCTCGTTACCTTCGTTTGAAAGCTGAGCGAATGTCAATACTCTGAGTCTCAGGAACATCTGAAAAAGTTTTATTATAAATAAATACGACACACTCTCCATGAAATGTCTTCAGAGATCTTTACAAACCAACATGACAGATGAGACAAACCTTTGACCTCGAGGTCAAAAGAGCAGCTATCAAATTTATCCTTGTAGGTGACTTCACATCTGTAATTTCCACCGTAGTTCTCTTTAGCCTTAATGATATGCATCTCGAATGTGTGAATCTGCAGAGCAGGAAGTCCACAATTTGAAAAATTGGAAACTATTTTATTATCTTTATATTATTATTTTAATATTATATTTTTATACATTACCTTAGTCATGCGGTCAAAACTTTCCTTCAGCTGCAGGTGTTTTCCCGTCTTACTGGCAAGATCCATCCATTTCCCTTTGAACCACTTGACTGTTGGCTTACGAAGCAAATCCTTGGCCTCTACCTTTGCAATAAAGGTAATGTCTCCGCCTTTAAAACATATACGAATTAGTTATTTTCTATTATAGGGTTCATGTTTCATGGAGGGATAGACTCCAAAATGAATGAATGAATAAATTAATGTTCTTCAAATGCCTGATGATGTTCCACACTTCCACCCACTGACCCACTCTAGGACTGGTGTACAATAGTCTGTAGTCTACTGTCTGTAATAATCTTCAATCATTCATTTATTTTCTGAAGCGTTTAATCCTAATTAGGGTCTCGGGGAGGCTGCTGCCCATCTCAGCTGACTCTGGGCAAGGGCAGAGTACACCCTGGACAGCTTGCCAGGCCATCACAGGGCAGAAAGATGCTGACGGCAATGCTGCCTACTCTTAACGAAAATCAGCAATGGTTCTTTTACATTCCTCTCACCACAGACGGTGAGAGACATGGCCGGTCTTTGATAACCCAGTAAGCTGCACTGACAACCCGTTGATAGTGAGGCTTGAAGCCCCTATTTTGGGATCAGAAATCCATCACCCTACCACTGCCCCTGTAATAATCTGCTCTCCATAATATCAACATTTTAACATTGTCTCTTTAATCACCAGAATATCACTTCTAGGTTTACAGTTACATGATTTAAGGTCCTCCGTGATTTACTCAGCTCTTCTGAGCACACACTGCAACATGATGGCTTCAGACAGACGGAATAACATCCCTAGAACATCTTATGGTGGCTTTAGGGAGTAATTTCATGGTGACTACAATAGTTACCGGGCCAGTGGTGGCCTGGTGTTAGGGTGCTGGATTACTGATCCCGAAGTCAGGGGTTCAAGCCCCACTATCAGCGGGTTGTCACTGCTGTCCCCCCAGTGCAGCAAACTGGGTTATCAAAGGCCGGCCATGTCTCTCACTGTCTGTGGTGAGAAGCATGTAAAAGAACCATTGCTGATTTTCGTCAAGACTTGCCATTACTATTGAACACTATTATGGAAATATATATGGACTTTCAAATGAGACAATTACCTTTGATCTTGAGTGACCATAAAAGGTCAAACCCCAACCAACTTTTAAATCCTTTAAACAAAAAGTTTTTCTAATTTGGTGACGTTCATGTACTAAAGAACATATTGCACGAGTACATGGGTAGTTGAAAACAGAACCATACAAGGCCTGTTTATTACATTATCCACACTGCGTGATGACGGTGCCTTACACTGTATAGGTACACCTTCAGCTGTAATATAGACATGCTTAGAAGTGTGGCATTTACCAACCTACTTGGATGGAGCCACCTTGGGGTTTCTCAATCAGTAAAGTAGAGAGGGGTGGATTTTCCACCTGTTTCTCAAGCTCCTCAGGAGGTTGTCCCTCCCCCAGGGACCACACTGTCAAAAAGAGCGGAGCATCATAATCAACAAATCACAGGTGCTAACACACACACACACACACACACACACACACACACACACACACACACACACACACTCAGCTACCAGCTGAGAACACAGCATTTGCAACATGGAAAGCATAAAGATATTAGCAACAATAATAAACCTGTAAGAAGGAAAAAGAGAGAAATGATTAACGCATAATGAATAGACATGGCAATCCTTGTAGATATGAACGGTAACATTTCAAATACCACCCTTAACTTGTAAAGGCACCCAGAGTATCTCTGCAAATGAAAAACACAACACACAAACATACCAACACAGTTCAATGCTAAAAACACCTGCAGTACAACCCTAAACCAGTTCCCATTTCCTGGCAAGCTGGTTAATATCAATGGTCAAGCACCAGAGCCTGTACTGGCTTCAGTAAGTTATTACAAAATGGTAAGGGTAGGAGAATCATTTGGAACTTTATGTACATGTGTACACATGTACAGATCTTAGAGCTGTGCTGTGCTGTGCTGTAATATGATGTGATGTGATGTACTGTACTGTGCTGTGCTGTGCTGCTATAGGATATGATGTGCAGTGCTGTGATGGTATGGGATAGGATGTGATGGGATAGGATAGAATGTGCCGTGATGAACTGTGCTGTGGTGGGATGTGCAATGAGGTGATATACTTTGATGTAATGTCATCTGCTTAAATGTGATGTGCTGTGATGAGATGTGATGGGAGGTGCTGTGATGTGATGTTATGTGATGTGCTGTAAGGTGATGTGATGAGATGTGATGTGTACTGTGCTGTAATGCTTTGTGATGTGATGTGCTCTGATGAAATGTGCTGTGAGGTGATGTGATTTAATGTGCTGTGCTGTGCTGTGATGTGAAGTGAGGTGATGTGCTGTGATAAAATGTGCTATGCTGTGATGTGCTATGTTGTGATGTGCTGTGATTAGATGTGATGTGATTAGATGTGATGTGATGTGCTGTGATGTGCTGCAAGGTGATGTGCTGTGATGTGCCATGAGGTACTATGATGAGAGGTTATATGATGTGCTGAGCTGTTCTGTGATGTGCTGTGATGTGCACTTGTATGATGTACTGTGCTGTGATGTGCAGTGCTGTGATGTGATTTGATGTGAGGTTACATGATGTGCTGTGCTGTGAGGTGATGTGTTGTGGTGAGATGTGATGCACTGTGATGTGATGTGATGTGATGTGAGGTGCTGTGATGGGCTGTGATGAGATGTGAGGTAATGTGAGGTGATGTGCTATGATGAGATGTGATGTGCTGTGATGTGATTTGAGGTATTGTGCTGTAAAGTGATGTGCTGTAATGTGCTGTAATGTGCAGTGCTGTGATGTAATGTGCTGTGATTCGCAAAATCCAGATGATGACAAACATTTTTTGTGGTGTAGGGTGGTGTAGTGGTCAGCAAGAAATTCCTGGGTTCAAGGCTGGGGCTCAACAAAAGTGTTTCTGTGTGGAGTTTGCATATACTCCATGTGCTTACATGGGTTTTCTTGAGGTATTCCCATTTCCTCCCATATGTGTGTATTGCACTGCCATGGATTGGCAAGCTGTTCAGGGTGTACCTTTGCCCAGAGTCGGCTGAGATAGGCTCCTGCCTTCCCACAACCCTAATGTTATTTAAGTGTACTTACCGTCAGTATGGATTTCTGTATGGATTTCCTGACTGTAACTAATTTTTAAACAATAATTATTAAATGTCCTGTTGATGCTCTCTCTTTTTACTGATGTCTCCTCACAGGACGACTGTATTCATTTTCCCATTTCATGACTCATTGGAAAGATCCTTATTCTTACAAGCCAGGTTTGGGTTTGGACATATTTAATTATTTCAGATTTTGTATATAATGCCACATTAATATTGTTTCAAATTAACATGGCATCCCAAATAACAATTAATGTTTTAACAGTGTTGCACAGAAGTTGCTATAATGTTATTTGTAGACATTGTTACAAACATTTTTGAAATGTTACAGGTAACATTTTCAATAAACGGCTCAGAAAAGTTATCAGAAGATGAGACAATAGCATTAATGTGTAAGGACTGTGCTCATGCATACTGTGGTTTATGTTTCAGTACCTGCGAGATTCACTGTAAAGGAAACCCCAGTATGGAGGTGCACAGTCCTCGTCCCATTTTAGATAGTGGTGTACTGAGGGTCTGGAAGTGTGTAACATTTTGGTAACATCAGAACAACGTCGTGTATAAAAGTTGTGTACATGTTTTTAATAAAAATGTTGGTTTAATGTTCAGATAACATTTTGTGCAACCAAAAAAATTATAACTATGTAACGTTGCAGTGATGTTGCACAACATTGTGCATTATCTGGGATGATATTTTTTATTCAGATTTCTTTCAAATGGTCATTTTGGGAAAATGAAACTATGCACCTTGATTAAAAGCTGCAGTTTATTTTCATTGAACTCTTAATGCTGTTTGAATTTCTATAGACCTATAAAGAAAACGTATGGATGTGTTCATGACTAAAGGATTACCTGAGTCTTTCCTCCCCCTGGATGACTCAGGGACGTTATCATCTAAACAAAGACAGAGAAAATGTTTTACAGCATATTACAGTAAATATTACTGTAAAACACTGAGCAGACATGTGTTAAGACTAGAAGTTCATGCAGACATGGTAATAGATACAGACTTCAGTGTCACTGAGGGAGATGCCGTCTTTGTCAGTTTTTATTCTTTTGAGCTTTGAGGATACACAGTATGTATATAGTATATATATAGAGTGTAAGAGTAAGTTCTGAAGTGCGAATGTGTTAACTGGCATGCAGCCTGTTTTAGTTGCTCCTGCCCTTTCTGTAGAATTTTACTTTTTTCTTAATAACTTCAACTTTTTTCATACTTCTGATTTTAATTGTGTCTAAGTATCTGCCTTTTCAAATATGTGGGTTAAGAGAGTTTTTATCGTGGTGGCACTTTTACTTTAATGGAAAGTTGGGACCACAGTACAGAAACTCCATGTAACATTCTTCGTTTACTCCAAGGATCAGCTGATTGTGCTGATGCTGGCCGGATAAGTGGCCAGACCCACTGACTTACCAGCTGAAATCTGGAAGAAAACACATCGTAGATGCAGAGGTGGAGGGCAGAAGAAGAGATTGAGGGGGAGGATAAAACAGCAGAGGATTACAGAGAAGAGGGGGTATAAACTGTGTCTCTTGTCAATTATAATGGGGAAGGTGAGGTCACTAGCAAACAAGATGGATGAACTGACAGCGCTAGCCCAGAGTCAAAGGGATTATTGGGAGTATAGTTTCATGTGCTTTGTGGAGACATGGCTGCACCAGGATATTCCCGATGACAATGCATCCATCGTGTGCTTTTACACTGTCCGAGCTGACAGATTCCTTCTGCCAACCCCACAGTTGCATGTGAGACTGTTCAGGCTACCATAGTCCGGTTACAGACTCAGCACCTGAGTGCATTTATTTTGATCTCAGGTGACTTTAGCCGTGTCACCATGGACACCACACTCCCAACTTTTACACACTATGTGGACTGTCCTACCAGAGAGGAAAGAATTTTAGACCTGCAGTACCCCCCTTCCCTGATAGGTCAGATCACAATCTTATCCACCTCACCACTTGCTATGTGCCTGTTGTAAAGAGGCAGCCCGTGGCTACAAGGACTGTTAGGAGATGGTCGGAGGAGGCCTTGGAGGAACTACAGGGCAGTTTTGAGGTGACAGACTGAAAGACATTCTGTGAGCCTCACGGTGAGGACATTGATGGGGTCACTTAGTGTATTTCAGCCTACATAGCCTTTTGCACTGACTCCATTGTTCCAGCTCAGACCTTGTTCCCCAAATAACTCAGACACTATTACCCAAATAACAAGGTGTGGGTAACTAAAGACATCAAAGCCCTCCTTAATGACAAGAAGAGGGGCTTCAGGGCGGGCAACAGAGAGGAAGTGAGAAGGACCCAATGATTACTGAGAGGTTTAGAGTGGTATGAAGACCATCACTGGTTTTAGGCCATCCAACAACAGAGGACCTGGAGGCTGTGAGGACAGGGCATATGAGCTTTGTTTTTCAACAGACTTGGGACAGCGGCTATGGTTTACCCCCTTATAACTTGTCAGCAGCAAGCCTGAATCCTAGGCTTATAGACATATAACTTATACTGTACATGTAATATTCGATAATAGAATCTATGACAAATAATTATGTGCGACAAATGTCACTTTTGTAATTGTTATAAGAGCAAATCTAAAACATTTGTTTTTGTTTATTATTACTCTGATACCAGTTTGAGACTATATTCTGAATATTCAAAATATTTATGCATATTTTATTCCTCTTCAGAAAGAAAGTGCACAAACAAAAATATTTCAATTTATGACAATTTCAAGATGATGGCTAAGTATGAATGAAGAAATGAGCAATAAGGCTGAAAGTTTGTGTGTTGCTAGATCTGATATATATGTTGCATGTGATAAAGTTTCATAACCTTGTTTAACTGTCCTCTTCTTCTTTAGGGGATGGCAATCTGAGCAAATTTTCACCTACTGTTCAGTTTTTGGACACTCACTAAAACACCATGTCATAATAAATCTCATTTATTTTACATGGAAATATGCTTAAATTTGCTATAAAAATACTTTTGGGGTGGTGAATATATGTGTCAAAAATACTTTGTTCGAATTTGCACTTTTTCAAAAATTGCAGCAACCTAGCCATGACAAATAGAGTAATTTCGACTGCAGATTCTGACAGAGTTTCAGCTCTATACAGTAATTATTAGGGGAGTTATGAGCTTTCAAATGTGTCCAACATACTAGTACTAGGTACTAGCCTGCACAAGTCTCGTAAAGTCTTTGAACTAGGACCTTGAAATTTTGCATGTGTTCATGGTGAAACATGTTCTATGTCTGGTTAAAGTTTCAATGAATTCTGAGATGGCCAACTGGGAACCTCCAGGTGAATTGACATAGCATCTGATGCTGACTGTATATAAACTGTGGTAAACGAATGTTCTTAATAAATCCCCTGATGAGTGGGCAACCACTAGACAAGCTTGTCGGGATGAAATTGTAGTACTATTATTTTTCCCACATACAATATATTTAGCTTTACTTCGACGTATTGAGCACTGATCTACGGAAAATCGACTCAGGATTTATATATATATATATATACAGTATATATATATGTGTGTGTGTGTGTGTGTGTGTGTGTGTGTGTGTGTACATATTCTATACTTGGAATGGAGCAACTGGTATCAATAAATGTATTCTGATTTGTGATTTTAACTGATTTGGATTTAAAGACATTCAGGGTACAAAACTAAACTTTGAGGAGTTTTATGTGTTTAAACCTCAAATCAATCTCATAAATATCCAGAACGGTATTAAACATGAATATTCTTACTATCAACAGAAAGGTTCTTGTTTGTGACGCCATCCTCTGGAAAGAAAACACAATATTATTAAAACATCTATTTATTAATCTAGAACACGATTTCTCTTCTTTCAGCTAAAATCTTGTGTTTTGAATTCAGTAATAATTAATTGGAGAATTCCTCAGACATTTCTGCTGAAATATACCTCGAGTGGTTGGGCATTGCAACATGGGATACATTGGAGCCAGTACTACTTTTATGTCAGTCAGCAAACCCTTTCTGAGTAGCCGAATCTGCTGAAATTAGCTGATAGAGCCCCGAATGATGATATGGTGATCATGGGACAGTGTCGACATTATTTTGCTACATCAGTCATGGTATCAGTGTACCATGTAAAATGTAAATGTACATCAACTGTAAAATGGTGCTGTTCCCCAAGCCAGTTGGCAATACTACAACCGTGTCATGTTATTATTTCAGAAATTCTGAAGCAAACACAATCACATGTTGTTCATAGAAGCCACCATAATACTTCTCAAGATCATTGTTTATAAATTAATTAATAAGCTTAGTATTAGTCGGTATGGTGGTGTAGCATTTGGCATATTCAACTCACAACAAGAGGGTCCTGGGTTTGAGTCCCAGACTTCTGCAAGGGCGTTTCTGTGTGGAGTTTGCATGTTCCCCCGTGCTTGTGTGGGTTTCGTCCAGGTACTTCAGTTTCCTCCCACAATCCAAAGACATGCACATTAGGCTAATTGGCTGATCCAAACTGCCCCTAGGTATGAGTGTGTGTTGCCCTTTGATGGTCTGGCGAGGTGTTCCAGTGCACCCAATGTTGGCTGAGATAGGTTCCAGCCTCCCCACAACCCTAGTAGAATTAAGCGGTTCAGTGAATGAATGAGTAAGGTTAGTATTATGCTACCTGAAATAACATGGTTCTTTTTTTTGGTTCCTTTTTGTCCACATCTGTACACAGGAAGTGTATAGAAGAATTTGTGGTTCCAATGGAAACCAAACTGGTTTGCTCCCTGCTGCATTTCTGTAAAACTTATAGCTTGAAACCAGTATAGTGCCCAATGCACCCGAGGCTATTTTTTGAACAGCAGAAATCACCAGAACTAGCTGAAGAGGTCATGGATGGTAATAATAATGGGGATTGTACCTGAAAATGTTCAGCATAAAACACTTTATTTTCATGTATGTATGACAAAGACATGAACAGAGTATGAATAATGTTAGATATCCAACATAATAAATACATACAGCATTTATAAGGTGGATTTACATGTACATGTTACACATATTCATGTATGGTGAATATTCATTTGTGTACATGTGTAGACACACAAAGTGAGCATCACATCCGGATCAGGGTCCTTTAATGGTTCTCCGTGGAAGGGATCTACATTCCCACAGGAACTATCCAAGGACCCATAGGGTGAGAGAATTTATTTAATGTATACATGCAAATGTGACCGGTCAGGCGGTGTTAAAGTTATGGCTGATCGGTGTATACAGTGTATATTTACAGCTGTGGAAATGAATCAGACCACTTTTAATAGTGACCACCATAAAACATGGTTTAATTTATTTTCATAGCCTGTAGGATTGAGTTTCATCCATTTAACCATTATAATGAAAAGGTTTATACCACAGCAAGGTACAATTCTCAAATCTGATTGGTCAAAAGGTGAGTATATTTGTGTATGGCAGCACAACTGTGGCTTAAATAATGTTTTAAATTAATGCACTCTTTCTAATATGTTACCTCTGCGTGTGTGTGTGTGTGTGTGTGTGTGTGTGTGTGTGAGAGAGAGAGAGAGAGAGAGAGAGAGAGAGAGACAGAGAGAAAAAGAGAGAGAAAGAGAGAGACCGAAGCTGGTTAGGAAACAGTGTTCATCACAGCCATATCGTAAAGTCATAACAAGAGCCATCTATCTATCTATCTATCTATCTATCTATCTATCTATCTATCTATCTATCTATCTATCTATCTATCTATCATGGGCCTTCAATATTTAGTTTGAACCATTAAAAAGTGTGATGAGTGGTTGATGAATGAATAAAAGAGTGTAATTGATGACACACAGCTGTGGTATAGGAGGACTAACACACTCCACAGTGTGCTGCTTTATAAAAATAAGGTGTGTTATTCTGTTACATCAATTCATGCCACACTTCTTTCCTCCAAACATTTTGCCCTGTTTCTGTTTCGATCCGAGCTGTTACTGAATCGCTCTGTGTCATCAGCTCTAACACGTCTCCTATTAAACTGCGAGAAGGACAACCATTCAAGGGTCACCAACCTGACGGAGGCGGAGGTGATGGACTGCCTGCGGTCACTTCATCATCTCTATCTGCAACAAAAGTGAAATTAACACATACACCCACCTGTCACTGAGTTCCACCGCCATTACCATGTAAACAATGTCACAGCATGCAGGTAAAGGATCTTCAGTCAGCATGGAACACGTCTGAATTGGGTCAAATGACTACACAGAAAACGCCTGACCCAACTACAGACAGGATAATACGGAATGAAATGAAATTAAATGAGAGGTGTGGGTGTGTGTGTGTGTGTGTGTCAGTATGTTCATGTGTGCATGTGTGTGTGTGTGTGTGTGTGTGTGTGTGTGTGTGATTGTCAGTGTGTAAGTGTGTGTGTGTCAGTATGTGCATGTGTGCACGTGTGTGGTGTGTGTGCAGGTGTGTGGTGTGTGTGTGTGTGTGTGTGTGTGTGTGTGTGTGTGTGTGTGTGTGTGTGTGTGTGTGTGTGTGTGTAAACTGTACAGAAAAGTGGTGACTTTGAGTAGAGCTCTGGGCATGAGGTCTAAACCTGAGGTCTGAGCATTTTATCTCTAGCATTTACCAACATCAACATAAAAAATGTTTCACAACTAATTCACAACTAATGCGAGCTAATTGTGTCTAATAAACCTAACAGATAACATACCTTTCAGCAAGATTTATCACTACATTACAATTTGCACTATGAAGAAGTTTTATTTTTAAAATGTAACTTTGGCGTACATGATACTTATTAATATGTAAAGATTCACCCAAAACACGATTCGGTTCAATTGGGTTCGCAACTCCATTTTCCAACATATTCTTAAAAAAATTAGATAAAGAATAAAAACATCTCAAATTTGTTTCCTATATCAGCTTAAATGTTTTTATTTTTTAAATACAAAATTATAGACTTTTGTTTGTTTCCTAATATCTAACCATAATTATTTACAATCATGTATAAAAACTGAAGTAAAATATAATAATTCATTAAAATAAAATTTAAATACTTTTTTTGATTAAAGTAAAATGAAAGGCAAACCTTCCAAACTCTCTTGCTACACATGAACATATGTATATTTTCATAATTAGGAGGTTTTTACTTGCAGCTTTGAAATTGTAGTCTGCTAAAATTGCTTTGATAGACTGCATTAGCCAGTTTGAAAAGGCTGCTCTTTCACGCTCACAAAAGTGCAAAATCGCGGGTATAGGATCTTGCAGTTCATATTCGGCAGGAAAATGGCAAAAACAACAGTATACAGATATTAAATGAACAAATCAGATATAAAGTTGGACAAACACAAGAGCAGACAAGACCCTCGTATGATGTGCCTTTGGTGGCTGAAATATAACCAAGGACTAAAATCCGCTATTCCAATGGATGCTGAATGTTGTGTCTTAACCTGCACCAACAAGCAAAATAGAGGGCGGAAGGGCGCAAGAGGGCGGCAACTTCGGCACGAGTAGCCCCAGTCTTGTGTTTATGTCTACGCGGCAGATCCTTCAAATAGGTTTGTGCATAAAAGCAAGCAGATAATCTCGCTAACAGAAGAGCCTTGGGAGATTCAACAACAAAACAGTATCAAATTCCGTGACTGGTGCGTGATCATTTCAATAATTTTGAAGCATGTAAGTATCTCCTCCAACACCCAAATGCATTTAAAACTATCAAGAACGTGGTTAAATATGTACATTACACAGAGTAATTGTAAAATTGCCCCTCAAACAGTCATAACCTAATACGGACCTATTTACTACCACCAACTTAGTTATTCTGCATTATAGCTATTGATGCTATATCCAACGTTAACTTTTGTAATATGCTGCCTGCTGAAACTATTCATGGTTATACTACTTATAGCATTTTATCCTACAGTACAGGTAACAAAAATATATTTCTAGATTTGTCATTTATATTACGAAACTTCAGGCACCTGCTCTGTCCCCGCTCTAAGCCTTGAAACTGTTGTTAAAAAAACCTAAACAAATCTAATGTTAATTTTAAATATGTGTATACATTCCTATATCAAGTTTGTATGTGGCTTTTGTTATTACAGACAAATCATAATTGTCTTAATAAATGCCATGATTACATAAATTCATTACAGAATTTGTTTGTATATTATTTAGAGTGTGGACAATTTTGTGTATGCAGCCAATTTCAGGGCTTTCAAATTGTTTTTGAGTAGCAGGAGAACAACTAAAAGTAGCAGAAACCTCTGTCCTCAAAATGTCATCATTACTGTTGACCAACTTAAAATGACACAGAATGATGCTGAATTGAGGATCCATCATGAGAAATTGACGAACACATACTGTCACGCACTTCACTGGCTGGTTCAACTTATGTATTGGAAGGTTTCCTCCCACAGTCCAAAGACATGCACATGGGGCTAATTGGCTGTTCTAACTTGCTGCTAGGTTTGGGTATGAATGTTTGAGTGTTTGCCCTGCAATGGTCTGGCAAGCTGTTCAGGGTGTACCCTGTGTAAACCCAGTGTCAGCTGAGAAAGGTGCCCACCTCCCTGTGACCATAGAATAAAGCTGTTTGGCAAATGAGTGAGTGAGTGATTCATGGGATGGAACAGGAGTACTTTTTATTCTGTCCTGCGATTGAGACAGGATTTTTGTTTTCATGATCATCATGAAATTGGGATTGTGCAAAATTATTATTATTATTTTTTTAAATGTTATAAGATTGGGACAGGAATACTTCAGTGGGAGTGGGATAAAAAATCCACTCCTGTCTCTTACTGCAAATAATGTACTGAAAAACAGATAAAGGTAAACTGGGATGACAGTTTTCTTAATGCTGTGATTTTAATTCAACTAAAAATCAGTTTTATAAAAAAAAATATATATGGATTAAAACTGTAGGTTGTAGTGAAAAAAACAACAAAAACACAGATGGTCTTCATCACTGCATGTGCCAGTACTCTTTAGGATGAAACTATGAAGATGATATATTAGTACTAGAGTTTGAATATAATGTTGATATAACATGCTAAAGGAACGCCACTTTTCTAGGCACACTTGTTAGCACACTGTTAACTGTTCAACAGAGTTTATTTATGCAACACAAGCCACAAACTCAGGCTGTGTGACACAAGAGCACATTTTTTAAAAATTAAGTATGCACTGTTTTCATTTTTCTGATGCATTAATTAAAGCTAGATTTTATAGAAAGGCTGAAAACATGGCAAACACTGGAGTTAACACGTATTAGCAAGAAAGCTAAGCTAATGCAATGCTTAACCACAAGCTAGGGCTATGACGTACAGATTTATGACCTCCAGAGAACAAGGCGTCCTGCTTACTCCCAAGACTTTCTCCAGCTGCATCACTACAGCTCCTATATTTTATCCTTACCGCTGGAACTTTATACCAAGTGTCAGAAGAAAAGACAGAAATTAATAATATTAATCTGAATACATTTTAAGTAAGCAGTTGTATTATTTTTTTCTTTCACAGGTCGAGGAACTCATGCTGTTATCGATGATGTCATATCACGTGACTCGAGTACAGGGTTCTCATGGTTACCCCTGGACGTACCCTATAGTACGTTTCCTTATCAATGGGGCTCTGGCTAGGAAGCACCTCGCGGGAACTCCGCTAATATATGTGTGTGCAAGATGGCGGGAGGCAAGTTGGGTGTAGGAAATATGCAGATTTTTTCCACTTGCAAAAGTGAAGCAGCTCATTTTCAAACAGGTTAATGCAAACTCAAACAGATTTTTAACGGACTGCAACTTCATCAAAAATGTATGTAAAAACCACCTGATAATGAAAATATACACATGTTCATATGAAACAGTAGAGTTTAAAAGTCTCACATTTTATTTCACTTTACAGCTTACTAGATCTTTATTTGCTCAAAGTAAATAAACATCCCTTATTACAAAGTTGTATCTGTGAAACTCATCTGATTAAACTTGTTAAAATATGTGACCCAGTCTGGCAAAATGAGTCACAGTGACCAAAATTCAAAATTGAGTTAGCCATACCATTTAAAAGAGGAGACTCTAAGCTTTAAAATGGTATGGCTAACTCAATTTTGAATTTTTGGTCAGACAGGGTCACATATTATTTTGGATCACAGTTTATAAAGTGTTTATAACAACTGGCTATGCCGCAAACATCAGGAACAAAAGAGTTGTCTGATTTTCAAAGACGACATATTGTGGGTCAGTCTGAGGGCGGACTTAACCAGCATCACATTGCACAAAACCTTGAAATTCCTCTTGCCACAGTCAACAACGTGATTGTTTAAATCACCAGCAGAAGCAAGGAATCAACAGCATCCTGTTAAGGTGTGTCTAGGCTCTCTTACAGGTGAACTCGGACTGCTAAAGGGACTGTTAAAAATAACATGATGTTGCAGTGAAAGTCTAAGTGAGTCGTCGTACTGCTGTGCTCCATTAGCCGCTATGTATACATATATTTACAAAAAATCACGGCGTCTATTTACCTTTGACATGTCACTGTATAGTTAGTTACACTACAACTCTTTTACATTTTACAGAAGGATTTGCGTGTTTTGCAGCATTACAGCTGAACACTAATGCTGCCACTCATTGTACCTGTGGTAGAGCACAACCTCAAAGCCTTCCAATTACAGTGACATCATGTGCATATGCACTATTGTTATAGCAACCTCTAGTGTTTAAACCATGTTATTGCAGGCAACGAAAAAAAAAAAACGAGATCATTGAGCCAAATTATTGTATTATTAATAATAATCATAATTTTTTTGTGAATGTATTTGGTGAAATGAAGAGACATTTCTTTTAACTGTAAATATATAATTTTACCCAAGTCCCTGAGTTAAAGGATTACCTTTCCTATATAT
>JAQMYF010000007.1:4243780-4265872 GCA_030014195.1 Neosilurus mollespiculum
CCTTGCCCAGAGTTGGCTGAGATGGGCGCCAGCCTCCCCGCGACCCTAATTAGGAATAAGCGGTTCAGAAAATGAATAAATGATATAATGATATAGAGATATTTTAATATATTATTATAATATTACAGTGGTATAGTAATAAAGTAATAAATTATTATAGTATTATAGTGGTATAGTAATAAAGTAATATATTATTATAGTATTATAGAGAAATAGTGACATAGTAATAAATTATTATAGTATTATAAAGGTATAGTGATATAGTAAAATGTTATTATAGTATTATAGTAGTATAGTGATATAGTAATGTATTATTATAGTATTATAGAGAAATAGTAACATAGTAATAAATTATTATAGTATTATAATGGTATAGTGATATAGTAAAATATTATTATAGTATTATAGTAGTATAGTGATATAGTAATGTATTATTATAGTATTATAGTGAAATAGTGACATAGTAATTTATTATAGTATTATAGTGGTATAGTGATATAGCAAAATATTATTATAATATTATAGTGATATAGAGATATAGTTATATATTATTATAGTATTATAGTGGTAAAGAGATATAGTAATATATTATTATAGTATTATTATATTATTATAGTCACCGTGACTATCAGCTTTGGTTCAGCAGCCTTCACTGCATGATTCACGGGTGGTGCTGATTGGGACAAAGCTCGGACATGTTCGTGTTATCTCTCTCTCTCTCTCTCTCTCTCCTTCTCTCACATACATTAACTTTTACCATGATATGTTATTTATTTCAGACATATTCTTGTATTAAAAATATATAATTAAAAAAAATTAATACCAGAGCACTTTTGGAATTCTGGCTTGTGATTGGTCAGAAGGTGTAGCCACTTGGCTGCCCTTTGGGCATGGAAGGTAGAAAAATCAAATGGCTGGGCTTTGGGACTTCTAGTGTTAATGTTACTGATTGCATGGCTCATTTGAATACATGATTCTGATTGGTTAATCATGGCATTCTGTGGTCTACTTTATCATAATACATTATAACCACTGGTATTGAGCAATAAAACCATTTTAAAATAAATTAAAATATATATTTTAAATTTATGTATTGTGTGAGTTTTTTAGTGAGAAATTATGTAGTGAGTGGAACAATGTACAGCAAGCTGTTCAATAATTATATATTATTATTAAATATTATTAACTTTTACTGCTTCATTACATGTAATTAAGCCAAACTACTTAATCCTTTTAGGGTCGTGGGGAGGCAGGTGTCTATCTTAGCCGACTTTGGGCAAGGGCGGGGTACACCCAGAACGGCTCACCAGTCCATCACAGGGCCAACAAGGATCCTTTCATATCTCTGGGGTGATGATTTAAAATTTCTTGGTTCAGATAATGACACATTTCTGGGTGATAAAGAAATAACAGACCACTTAATTCTGTAATTAACCAATCAGAATTGAGTCTTAAAGTAATAGATAAATAAAACACTTTGAGATGTGCTGTTGTTCAAATAATATTTGATGGGATAATTAAGGACAAAAGCCCACCACATCATTGCTTTAACAGCGCAGCCTATCATCTTTAATCCTGCACAAGCTGTATAATTTGGATCTGTTACCTGACAGAGATTTTAACCTGAAGACTGAATACAAGGCATCAATTTCAAACACTTGTTTCTTAGCTAAATGTAAAGCACAAAGCAATGCAAACTATTTCTTTAGATTTCTTTACCAGTAGAATCAAGTCAGCACTTCTCTGCTATCCAGTATTTCATCTCAAACTGTTTTTCAGTTTATCAAATATAAATTTACATTCGTAATGATTGCCATCACACACGTTCTGTCCCCAGTTCTCTCTGTAGATCTACGCCCCTTTAAATGAAATGAATTCTGTGGCCCCATTCATGAACCTGATAACCCACAGATTTATAAAAGTGAGAAAAGTTAACCTGGATTTAATAATCTGTAAATTTCTTATCACTCAACCAGACATGGATTTTAGGATTATGATGGCTTCTTCTTTCTCCTATTAATCAGAAAATTACACAGAGGCAATTTTCAACAGCTTTGGCAGAGATGTCAAGATAAAATTTTGGGGGCATGTGGGTTATTAGGTTCATGAATGGGGCCACAGAATGAATTTATTTAAAGGAATGTAGATCTACAGAGAGAACTGAAGACAGAACATGTGTGATGACAATCATTACAAATTTTAATTTATATTTGATAAACTGAAAAACAGTTTGAGATGAAATACTGGATAGCAGAGAAGTGCTGACTTGATTCTACTGGTAAAGAAATCTAAAGAAATAGTTTGCATTGCTTTGTGCATCAACTTCCTATTTTGAAATTGTGATGAGGTTGAGTAATGTTTAATGATGTATCCGTCATCCTCTTTAAAGGTGCAGTCATCGATTCTAATAAACTTCAGTCAAATTCAGCAAATGTCTCCTCACTATAATATATTATAGTAATATAATGATATTGTAATAAAGTAATGTTATTGTAGTATTAAATTCAGCAAATGTCTCCTCACAGTTTGCAACAAACAAAGTGAAACATACAAAGTGACCTGGAGTGATCCACACAACACTATTCCAGCCAATCAGCCAAAGGGAAACACAAAAGCAACCCGTAGCTGATTGTCTGGAAGGGAGAGGGGCATGTCGTTATTAGTGTTGTTGTCTTGGCAGTGTGCCTCCATGGATTTGGGGGGTGGGATTTCTGAAGGGCCATTGAAGTGACATGTGCATTTGATTGGATGTCAAGTTTAAATATTAACAATCTTTCCTCAGAATCGATGACTGACCATTAAATCAGTCCTCCATCAGTGTTGCAGTCTAGGAAAACCATCACATCGCTGTGACTGAATTTGGCAGTCAACCAAAAACAAAACTTTTTTATTCATTTTGTGGCTGCAGCAGAGACTTGTGATCATATATTTATAGCCTAATATAGGCTTACACTTATTTTAGATTAGAGAGTCGATCCAGTTTGAAGTCCAGCAGCTCGAATTCAGTATTTTACATTAGCATCACCATGTTAATGGACCACAAAATCTTCAATTTAACTTCATTTTAGAAAAAAAACAGTCAATATGCCAGCGCGTCACCATCCATGTAATTAAAGTCATTAAAATTTTGTTGATTCGTGTGTAATAAATACTAAAACATTTACTCGCTTTATACTCAGTGGATGTCGTTGAATTAAACAGTCACCTCGATGTTCCCTCTCGGGGACGATTCAGGCACATCCACTTCATCTTCAGTATATGACTGGTGATTATCCTGAGATAGCCAACCAGTCAGATTGCACCCTTCCCACATTGTATAGGTTAAATTACTTCCTACTGTATATCGTAGAGGGAAAAATTTGACCTTGTGAAGAGTTCTCCCAGGTTGCAACACATGCATCATTGGTGTCGGAGGATGCTGGACTCTTCAGTACTAAATAGCTGTTAAATTCCATGCTGATCAATGTAAAATATATAACATGAAGAGTTTTCCTTGGTGACAGCAGTGTTATTTGCCATGCTTGTCATGTGTTCAAAGATTAAAGACTGTGAAACTTACCAGGGGGCGGAGCGTGTTTCGGAGCCTCCTCGACTTCACATAATTGCACCATCTTAACAGGGCGTGTAGACTCGGGCTTCTCCTGATCATGCACTACAGGCTCTGCCACTATTGGCTGTGGTTGTGAGATCTTTCTCACTATTGGCTGTTGCTCAGCAACCTCAGTCAATACTGGTTGTGGCTCTACAGCCGCAGGTGTTATTGGCTCTTGCTCAGGTAGAGTCAGTTTGTGCTCTGGGTCTTTAACCACCGCTGCAGCCTCTGCACAGGCATAGCAAACACAGCCAGCTGGAGCAGCAAGCAAACATCTGCAGCCGAGCCGCACAGCTGTATACCACATGCTACGCATAGATGCAAACTGATTAGAATCAGATGATGATCACAAAAAAATAAGTTTATTCTCTTAAATGGTGTGATATGATTAAGGGTTTTTATTTAAGTTGGCGGCTGTATGAAAAAATCTACTCAGAGAAACACCTTAAACACCAAATACTGTCATGACTTTCGTGTCCATGATGAGTGTGTGTACATTTCCTGTACAGTATTACAGGCAGTTCAATAAAACTCCTTTCTGTTAATATTAGAGTATCAGTCGATATCGAAACTTTCACAAAAAAAACAATAAATCACTCGGAGTGTGAATATATAATAAATCTGACACCCTCCAGCACCAAACCGGTCAAACGTCACAGTGTGATATTTTTAGATATACTAGATTATCTGTGATTATCTGAAAGGGCATGAATAAGCCAATCAGAATCCAGCTTTAATCTCAGTGTTAACGGGAGGGAGACGGTTAGCCTATTGTACATTCTTTGGGAGGAAACTGTAGTACCCAGAGGAATCCCACGCAAGCACGGATTTATAAATAAAAAAACAACTTGACTAATTTTTTTATGATCAAATTTGAAAATCTATAATTTTACTAATCTGTTACATACCAGATCGGCACGGTGTGTTTCTTGCCTCACAGTAAGAAAGTCCTGTGTTCGAGTCCCGATCTTGTGTGGAGTTTGCTTGTTCTCCCTCTGCTTGTGTGGGTTTCCTCCAGGTACTCTGATTTCCTCCCACAGTTCAAAGAAATGCAAATTAGGCTAATTGGCTGTTGCAAATCACCACGAGGTAAGAGTGTAAATGTAAATGGTTTTGTGTGTGTGTGTGTGTGTGTGTGTATGTGTGAGAGTGTGTGTGTGTATGTGTGTTATATTTAGTAAAAATGCAGCCCTGTGACCTGGTGTGTGTGGTTCAATGCTGGATGGTTGGAGATATTAAAAAAATCAATCCTGAGAAGAGAAATTTATGAAATTAAAACAGCTAGAGTTGAAATGTTTCATATTTATTGCAAGATCTGATATTGTGCTCAACATTATATCGATCTGATAATAATAAAAGATATCAGATCCATCTCTAATATTTATACATCGCCTTTTATATTTAAGATTATATGGTTTTAAAATAATGAATAATGAGTCATCTTAATTCTAATCACTCTCCATCTATCACACGTCTCCATCTCCAATAAGTGGAAAAAAAATCCCTCTGAATGAACAGTAGAAATCATGTGAACATCAGCAGCATGTCTCACACAGGCAGGACAAGCAGGGAGGAAACTTCCATCAAGCAAAGCAAGCATGAGTGAGTGTGGAGTGCTCAGGGACAGGGACAGGGAAGTGAGCACTATCATGGTGCACGTGTGTGTGTGTGTGTGTGTGTGTGTGTGTGTGTGTGTGTGTGTGTGTGTGTCCACATTGCTTTATTTCATTAATCAGAAGAATTGGTGTGTGCTCTCAGTGATACAGTACACCCTTACACACGTGGACGTGAAGGTTAAGAAGGGATAATAAAGGGGAGGGAGGAAAGGAAAAGGTTGCACATGACCTACCTGGTGGAGACACTTCGAGTGAAATCTCAGGTGGAATCACAGCCTCCCCAGTGCCTGCGATAACATTCTCTGAGTGTGTGACAAACACAGCGCAAATGCAAGCACCACTTTCACAGCACGAAGCGTCAAACATGTCACACACTCGGTCAGAAACACAGACACACAGAGATGCAAGGTGCAATACAAGAGACATACCGACACTTATACAGAGGATGTCGAGATATAAGCAAGACATTATACCACACACACACACACACACACACACACACACACACACACACACACACACACACAACCATTCAAACACCAGTGAAGGAAATCCGAAATCTGGGTCATGTGACAGTAAAGAAGTATATCCTCTTACTATTACCTCATTTAATAATTCAAGGAAATATTAAGTTGAAAGGTCAAAGAGAATATTTTCATCTGTCATTCTATGCATCCTGCCAAATTATTTAAAATATCTTGCTGACAGCAGCATCTGAAATTTCATCAGCTGATCAGTATTCTGTACTTGATCTCAAGGACAAAATCTCTCGAAGTGTGTTATGGCATTGAAATCATGGACACGATGGTGTCACTCCAGCTGCTGCTTTAACCGCTGTAACATCAGTACGGGTTCGGCTGGCCAGAAAAGACCAGCACTGTGGTGACTGGCACTGAGAGGACATTATAAAGTGGACGTGCTCATCGTCTCAGAACAATAGTGACAAGGTCACAATGAGTGGTGTGAATAATAACAACAATAATATTAAATATCACCAACAATAATAATTAAAGTAATAATAATAATAATATTAATAATAATAATAATAATACCAATAATAATGAAAGTAATAATAATAACAACAACAACAAGAAGAAATAGAATAAGAATAAAAAATATTAAAATAATAATACATAATATTATTAGTATATTATAATAATATACAACACTATATAAAGTCCTGGGCTTTAATAAAGTAATAGCATCCTCATAAATTCAAAATCCTGAAGTGAAACAAACCCTTGAACATAAAGTAAACTCTGTTTTCTATAATCATCTCGACAAAAATGATCTGGATTTCACCAGTGTACACCTCATACGAAAAAACACTTTCATTACTTACCTTCAGGCTGACCATCATCTGTAAAAACAAACAAAAAAAAATCCTTAATTTTAATGCCACATGTCCATCATCTCAGCATAATTTACCACATTAGTAGCTTTAATGGTATTGGTGATAATACGGACTGAAATTCACAAAACCATCGCAGCACGTGGATATACCATTACCTCTGCCTCTTGGAAGGGGGTTATGCATTCATCAGCGTCTGTTTGTTTGTCTGTTGCCAGGATTACACAAAACTACTGAATCAGTTTTCTCCAAACATGGTGAAGGGATGGGGACAGGCCTGGCCCATAACACATAACATTTTGAAACAGATCCGGATTAGGATCCAGATCCTAGAATTTATTAAAGGCTTTTTAACATGGGCCAAATTGTTTATCCGACACCCACTAGGGGCGTCTCATTTAACACCGACCTCCTTGAATTTCCACCTTATCCTGTTGGAAGGGTTTGCGTGTCCTAATGAACATAGGAACTATGTTTCATGCCCCTGGTAGGGTCGCCCAAGGCAAACAGGTCCTAGGTGAAGGCCCAGACTAAGAGCGGTTCCAAAGACTCCTACAGAAAGAAAACCAAGAATCCAGTATCCCTTGCCAAGGTTACCGTGGCCCCCCCCCTGGAGCCAGGCCTGGGGGACAGGCTCAAAGGCAATCGCCTGGTGGTTGCCTGTCTGGGAACAGCCCAAAGAGGAGACATAGGTCTGCCCTCCCATGGACCCACCACCTGTGGGAGGGGCTATAGGGATCAGGTGCATTGTGAGCTGGGTGGCAGCCAGAGTCATGGGTTCTGTTGGACCGATCCTCAGCTACTGACTCTTGCTCTTGGGACATGGCATGACATCTCTCTGGCGGGGAAGGAGCCTGAGCTAGTGTGCAAGGTTGAGAGATACTGACTAGATATAGTCAGACTCACCTCAACACATAGTTTGGGCTCTGGAACCACCCGTCTCGAGAGGGGCTAGACCCTATTTTATTCTGAAGTTGCTTATGGGTAGAGGCGGCGAGCTGGGGTGGGCATCCTTGTCCCCCCCTCCTCCTCTTCGTACCCACATGTTGGGGTTCTACTGGATGAAGAAAAAGTAGCCTCTCTCTGCCTTCGGGTGGGGGAACCCACCCTTTTTGAACCTGAATGGTGTTTTTTTGTTGGACTTCTGTGCTCATTACAGTTTGTCCATAACAAAGAATAGATACATAAGGGTGTCCATAAGTGCACATGGCACCAGGACACCCAAGGTCGCAGTTCAATGGTTGACTTTGTAGTCCTGTCATCAGACCTGCAGTTGCATGTTTTGAACACTTGAGTGAAGAGAGGAGCTGAGCTGTCAACCAACATCGCCTGATGATGAGCTGGCTCTGATGGTAGGGGAGGCCACCCTTCAGACCTGGGAGACCCAAGGGTGTAGTTAGGGTCTCCTGGGAACGTTTGGCAGAGTCTCCTGTCAGAAGAGCCTTCAACTCTGACCTCCGGCAGAGCTACTACCACATACCAAAGGAGACAAGGGACTCATCTGAATGGGCATGTTCTGTACCTCCATTATTAAGGTGGCAGCCCATCCAATGGTAGACAGCTGAAGAAGAAGGCTTATTGGATCTTTTTGGCCTGTGGGACTCCCAAGACAGCAGACAGGTACCGGCAGGCTAAACATGCAGCAGCCTGGGCTGTCGTTGATGCAAAATCTTGGGCGTGAGAGGAGTTCGGTGAGGGCCTGGAAAGCAACTATCAGTTGGCCTCAGAAAGGTTCTGGACTACCATCCTATGCCTCAGGAGAGAGAAGCAGTACTCCACAAACAAGATTTACAGTGGAAGTGGGGAGATGCTCACCTCAAATCAACTGAGGATGTTGTCGGGAGGTGGAAGAAATACTTCAAGGACCTCCTAAATCACACCAACATGCCCTCCATGGAGGAGGAAGACCCTGGGGGTTCAGGTGGGTGTCCGCTGCAGTTGAGGTCGAGGAGGTAGTCAAAACACTCCTCGGTGGCAAGGCTCTGGGGGTGAACAAGACCCGCCCTGAATACTTCAGGGCTCTGGATGGTGTAGGACTGTCTTAGTTGACACGTCTCTGCAACATTGTGTCATCATCGTGGGCCGTAACTCTGGATTGGCAAACCGGAGTGGTAGTTCCCCTTTTTAAAAAAGGGGACTGGAGAGAGTGTTCCAACTATCGTGGAATCATTCTCCTCATCCTACCCAGGAAAGTCTATTCAGGTGTACTGGAGAGGATCTGATAGATAGTCAAGCCTCAGATTGAAGAGGAACAGTGTGGTTTTTGGCTGCAGCACGCTCACCTGCTCTACACACTCTACAGGATCCTGGAGGGTGCATGGGAGTTTGCTCTGCTTTTTGCAGATGATGACATCCTTTTGGCTTCATTGAGCTGGCACCTCATAAATTCCCTCCAGCTCTTCCAGGGGGACACTGAGGTGTTCCCAGGCGAGCCAAGAGACATAAACCCTCCAGCATGTTCTTAATCAACCATGGTTCTCTTCCTGTTCTGACATGCCCAAAACACCACACCAGGGAGGCATTCTAATCAGATGCCTGAGCCACCTCATCTGGCTCCTTTGATTGCGGAGGAGCAGCGGTTCTACTTTGAGCTCCTCCTGGATGGCCAAGCTTATTACCCTATCTCTCAAGGAGATTCCTGCCATCCTGTAAGGGAAGCTCATTTCAGCCGCTTGTATCTGCAATTTTGTTCTTTCAGTCACTACCCAGAGCTAGTGACCATAGGTGAGGGTTGGAACGTAGACCAACAGGTAATTTGAGAGCTTTGCCTATTGGCTCCGCTCCTTCTTCACCATGACAGACTGGTACAAGCTCGGCTTTACAGCATAGGCTGCACTGATCAGCCTGTTGATCTCCTGCTCCATGCTTCCCTCACTCGTGAACAAGACCCCGAGATACTTGAACTCCTCCACTTTGGGCAGGACCTCATTCCAGACCCGGAGGGTGCATTCCACCATTTTCCAGCTGAGAACCAAGGCTTCGGACTTCGAGGTACTGATTCTCATCCCGGCTGCTTTGCACTCAGCTGCAATTTGCTCCAACGAGAGCTGAAGGTCCCAGCTTGATGAAGCCAAAAGGACAACATCATCCACAAAAAGCAGAGAGGAGATACTATGGCCACCAAACCAGAACACTTCAATGTATCGGCTGCGCCTAAAAATTCTGTCCATAAAAATTATGAATAGAACCGGTGAAAAAGGACAGCCTTGGCGGATTCCAACCTTCACTGGAAACGAATTCGACATGTTGTTACCAATGCGGACTAAGTGCTGGCTCTGGTGATACAGAGACCTAATGGCCAATAGCAACGGGTGTGGTACACCAAACTCCCAAAGCACACCTCACAAGCGGGACTCAGTCAAAAGTCTTCTCTAAATACACAAAGCACATGTGGACAGATTTGGCAAAGTCCCATGCCACTTCCAGGATCCTGTAGAGTAGGTAGAACTGGTCAAGAGTGCTGCGGCTGGGAAGAAAACAAACATCGTTCCTTCTGAATCCGAGGTTTGACTATCAGTCAAATCCTCCTCACCAGTACACCTGCATAGACTTTCCATGATAGAACACACCCTCCGGTCCCCCTTTTTAACTACCACTACCACCCGGTCTGCCAATCCAGATGTATGGCCCCCGATGACGATGCAATGTTGCAGAGACGAGTCAACTAAGACAGTCTTACAACATCCAGAGCCCTGAGGAATTCAGGGCAGATCATGTCCACTCCCGGAGCCGTTTAATATGAAGCTTTTTAACTACCTCAGTGACCTCAGCTGCAGCAATGGGCGGACACCCACCTGAACCCCCAGGGTCTTCCTCCTCCATGCAGGGCATGTTTGTGTTGTTTGGGAGGTCCTCAAAGTATTCCTTTCATCTCCCAACAACAACCTCAATTGAGTTGAGGTGAGCAGGCCCCCACTTCCACTGTAAACAGAGTTTGTGGAGTACTGCTTTCCCCTCCTTAGGTGCTGGATGGTGGTCCAGAACCTATTCAAGGCCACCTGATAATCACTTTCCAGATCCTCAACAAATTCCTCCCACACCCAAGATTTTGCACTGGCGACAGCCCAGGCTGCGGGACATTTGGCCTATCCGTACCTGTCTGCTGCCTTGGGAGTCCCGCAGGCCAAAAAGATCCAATAGGCCTCCTTTATCTGGATGGCCCCCCTTAATGCAGGTGTCCATCACCGGATTTGGGGTTTACTGCTACGAGAGGCACTGATGACCTTCCGGCCACAGCTATGGGCTGCTGCCTCAATAATGGAGGCACAGAACATGGCCCATTCAGATTCAATAACCCCTATCTCCTTTGGTATGTGGTAGTAGCTCTGCCGGAAGTGAGAGCTGACAGGAGACTCTGCCAAATGTTCCCAGGAGACCCTAACTACACTCTTGGGTCTCTCAGGTCTGGAGGGCAGCCTCCCCAGCCATAGAAGCCAACTCACCACCAGGTGGTGATGGTTGACAGCTCAGTTGGTCTCTTCACCCGAGTGTCCAGAACATAGCAAGGCCAATGACACAACTACAAAGTCAATCATCGAACTGCGGCCTTGGGTATCCTGGTGCCAAGTGCACTTATGAAAAGAGAAAGAAGAAAAGAGAAGAAAAGAGAAAAAAGTTAGGAGGTGAAAAGTGGAGAGAACAGAAGAGAAGTGATAACAAGCAAAGAGAAGAGATTAGATGAGAAGAAATGAGATGAGAACAGAAGAAATTAGAAAACAAGAAGAAAACAAGAAAAGAGAAGAGAAGAAAGAAATTGTGATGAGAAAAGTAGTAAGACAGATTTAGTAAAGAATTTAAACATTTCTTCTACAAACCCTACCCATCCCCAATAACCAAGCCCGCAGAGATGGTGGCAAGGAAAAAAAGAAGACAACGAAAGAGAAGAGATGAAAAGAGAAGAGAAGAAAATTGATGAGGAAAAAATAGAGGTTAAAAGAAAAGAAGAAAGAGAAGAGAAGATATGAGAAGAGAAAAGGAGAGAAGGGAAGAAAAGTGAAGAGATGAGAAAAGAACAAAAGAGAAGAGAAGATAGAAGAAAAAAGAAAAGAAAAGAGATTAAAAGAGAACAAAAAGAGAAGAGATAAGAAGGCAAGAGAGGAAAAGAGAAAAATGATATGGGAACAGATGAGAAAAGAAGAGAAAGGAACAGATGAGATAAATAGGTGAGAAGAGAACACAGAAAAAAAGAGAAAAGAAAAGAGAAAAAATAAGATATTAAAAGAAAAAATGAGAACAGAATTAAACAGAAGAGAAAAGAAAAGAAGAAATGTTAACAGAAGAGAACAAAAGAGATAAAAACAGATGAGATGAGAAATAAAAAAGAAAAGAAGAAAAGAAAAAAGAGATTATATAAGAATGAAAACAGAAAATTAGATATTTTAAGAGATGAGAAGAAAACAGAAAATGAGAAGAGAACAGAAGTTGAAATGAAAACAGAAGAGAACAGAAAAGAAAAGAAATGAGAAGTGAAAGGGAGAGAAGATATAAGGGACGAAAAGAGAAGAGAACAAAAAAAGATGAGAAGAGAACAGAAGAGAAGAGGAGATGAGAAGAGAAGTGAAGAGAAGAGATAAAATGAGAACAAAAGAGAAAAAGAAAAGAAAAGAGATGAGAAGAGAAAAGGTGAGAAGTGAAAAGAAAAAAGAGGAAAAGAGAAGTGACAAGAAGAGAAAAGAAAACATTAGAAGAGAAGAAAAAAGTAGTGAGAAGAGATGGGATCAGAAGAGAAGAGAGATGAGAAGAGATGAAGTAAGAAGAGAGGAGATGAGAAGAAATGAGATGAGAAGAGAGATGAGAAGAGAAGAGATGAGAAGAGGAGATGAGAAGAGAGGCGATGAAAAGAGAGATAAAAAGAGATGAGGAAAGATGGGATGAGAAGAGTAGAGAGATGAGAAGAGATGGGATGAGAAGAATAGAGAGATGAGAAGAGACGGGATGAAAAGAGAAGAGAAATGAGCAGAGATAAGAAGAGATGGGAAGAGAGATGAGAACAGATGAGAAGAGAAAAGAAGAGAAGAGAAAACAGATGAGATGTGAAGAAATGAGTAGAGAAGAGATGAATTGAGAAGAGAAGAAAGAAGATGAGAAGAGATATGAGAAGTAAAGAGAGATCAGAAGAAAAGAGAAGATGAGAAGAGATGAAATAATAAGAGAGGAGATGAAAAGAGATGTGGAGAGATGGGATGAGAAGAGAAATGAGAAGAGATGGGATCATATGAGTAGAGAGATGAGAAGAAAAGAGAACAAATGAAAAGAGAAGAAATGAGATGAAATGAGAAGAGAGGAGATGAGAAGAGAACAGAGATGAAAAGAGATGAGATGGGATGAGAAAAGAAGTGAGATGAGAAGAAATGGGATCAGAAGAGAAGAGAGATGGGATCAGAAGAGATGAGATGAGAAGAGAAGAGAAGAGAAGAGAAGAGAAGAGAAGAGAAGAGAAGAAAAGAGATATGAGAAGAGAAGAGAGATGAGAAGAGATGAGATGAGAAGAGAGATGAGAAGAGAAGAGATGAGGAGAGATAGATGAGAAGAGATGGAATGAGAAGAGTAGAGAGATGAGAAGAGATGGAATCAGAAGAGAGATGAGAAGAGAAGAGAAGAAAAGAGAAGAAAAGAGAAAAGAAGAGAAAAGAGATGAGATGAGAAGAGATGAGTAGAGAAGAGATGAATTAAGAAGATATGAAAAGAGATAAAATGAGAAGAGATGAGAAAAAATAAGAGAGATGAGAAGAGAAGAATGGAGATGAGAAGAGAAGAGATATGAGAAGTAAAGAGATGTGAGAAGAAAAGAGAAGAGATGAAAAGAGAGGAGATGAAAAGAGAAGAGATTAGGTGAGAAGAGAACAGAAGAGAAGAGAAGAGAATAGAAGTGAGATGAGAAGGGATGAATTGAGAAGAGATGCAATGATAAGAGATGAGAAAAGATGAGAAGAGAGGAGATGAAAAGAGATGAGAAGAGATGAGATGAGAAAAGAAGAGAGATGAGGAGAGATGGGATGAGAAAAGAAGAAAGATGAGAGGATATGGGATGAGAAGAGTAGAGAGATGAGATGGGATGATAAGACAGATGAGAAGAGAACAGAGGTGAGAAGAGATAAGATGAGAAGAAAAGAGAGAGATGGGATCAGAAGAAAAGAGAGATGAAAAGAGATGGAATGAGAAGAGAGATGAGAAGAGATGGGATGAGAAGAGTAGAAAGATGAGAAGAGATGGGATGAGAAGAGGAGAGAGATGAGAAGAGATGGGATCAGAAGAGAAGAAAGATGAGAAGAGATGGAATGTGAAGAGTAGAGAGATTAAAAGAGATGAGGAGAGATGGGATGAGAAGAGAAGAGAAATGAGAAGAGATGGGATGAGAAGAGAGATGAGAAGAGTAGAAAGATGAGAAGTGATGGGATGAGAAGAGAGATGAGAAGAGATGGGATGAGAAGAGTAGAAAGATGAGAAGAGATAGGATGAGAAGAGATATTAGAAGAGAAGAGAGATGAGATGAGATGAGATGAGAAGAGATGAGAAGAGAAGAGAGATGAGAAGAGATGAGATGAGATGAGAAGAGAGATGAGATGAGAAGAGATGAGAAGAGATGACATGAGAAGAGAAGAGATAAGAGGAGAGATGATATGAGAAGACAAGAGCGATGAGAAGAAATGAGGTGAGAAGAGAGATGAGAAGAGAAGAAAAGAGAAGAGTAGGGAGAGGAGAAGAGATAGGATCCGAAGAGAGATGAGAAGAGATAAAAAGAGAAGTGAGATTAGAAGGGATAAATTGAAAAGAGATGTGAAAAGATAAGAGAGATAAGAAGAGAAGAAAGATGAAAAGAGAGATGGGATTAGAAGAGAAGAAAGATGAGAAGAGATAGAATGAGAAGAGTAGAGAGATTAAAAGAGATGAGGAGAGATGGGATAAGAAGAGAAATGAGAGATGGGATTAAAAGAGAGATGAGAAGAGATGGAATGAGAAGAGTAGAGAGATTAAAAGAGATGAGGAGAGATGGGATGAGAAGAGAAATGAGAAGAGATGGGATTAAAAGAGAGATGAGAAGAGATGGGATGAGAAGAGTAGAAATATGAGAAGTGATGGGATGAGAAGAGAAATGAGAAGAGATGGGATGAGAAAAGTAGAAAGATGAGAAGAGATGGGATGAGAAGAGTAGAAAGATGAGAAGAGATGGGATGAGAAGAGTAGAAAGATGAGAAGAGATGGGATGAGAAGAGAGATGAGAAGAGATGAGATTTGAAGAGATGAGAAGAGATGACATGAGAAGAGAAGAGATAAGTGGAGAGATGAGAAGAGAAGAGAAGAGAATAGAAGTGAGATGAGAAAAGAAGAGAGATGAGGAGAGATGGGATGAGAAAAGAAGAAAGATGAGAGGATATGGGATGAGAAGAGTAGAGAGATGAGATGGGATGATAAGACAGATGAGAAGAGAACAGAGGTGAGAAGAGATAAGATGAGAAGAAAAGAGAGAGATGGGATCAGAAGAAAAGAGAGATGAAAAGAGATGGAATGAGAAGAGAGATGAGAAGAGATGGGATGAGAAGAGTAGAAAGATGAGAAGAGATGGGATGAGAAGAGGAGAGAGATGAGAAGAGATGGGATCAGAAGAGAAGAAAGATGAGAAGAGATGGAATGTGAAGAGTAGAGAGATTAAAAGAGATGAGGAGAGATGGGATGAGAAGAGAAGAGAAATGAGAAGAACATTTACATTTACAGCATTTGGCAGACGCTCTTTATTTCCAGAGCGATTTACATGCACATTAACTGGTCAATTGGCTCACCCGGCTCCTCAAATTGCCCTTGTGAGAGTATAAATGGTGCTTGTCCTACTCAGCAGGCTCTGCAGAAGGCTTGTAACGCACTCGGGTAAAAACATGCAATGCGGCAGAAACGGAAATGAACCGAATAGGCATGTTTTCATATAACTGGAGTTCATCGATCTATTCTGATGGATATAAACGGATTTAAAATTCAGGCTTGAATAATGAGCGAGTGGCTCAGGTAACATGAGGAATAATTTTCACACATATACTAGCACCTCACAGTCCTGACCTTAACCCTAGTGGAAGTGTTTGTGTGGAGAAGACTTTATGGAGTGGTTTGATTTTCTCGTCATCAATTCAAGATGTTGATGAAAAATGAACTCAACTCTGAATGGAGAGAAATGTTGTAATGTTGTTTAAGTTTACTGAAACAATTCCATGGAGATTAAGCGTTGTAATCAGGAGTAAAGTTAAAACAACAAAATATTGGAGGGCACGACATTCTTTTTGGTTGTTCAGTGTAGATAAACTACAGCAAAAGAGAAGTTTGTTTGAAGTGTAATAAACACTGAGTGTAGAGTTTGTAGTGTGGTGGTGGAATGAGAGTCCTGGTGTGTAATCAGTAGGACGGCGAACATGAATGAGTTTGTGATGGGTGTTAAATGTTGTAGTTTTGAGCGGCCATATTTGTAGATTCCATTGTATTTTATAACTCATTTTTCTGCTGAGTTCTCGTTTAATCTCATCTCCGGTCAGAACCACTGGGGTCTCAGGTACTTGGTTATAGATTTGTGAAAATGTATGAAACTTATTGTTGATGTCATTATTGATCTCGGAGCCACCTTTATGATTCTTCCCTCCTGAGTCTCCTGTGAATACTGGGAGGGTGCCAGGCCATTGCCATGCCTGGAGGAATCACAGAGACCAACTGTTCCATTTCTGTCCCCTTGTTGACTCAAAGGTCTCGTGAAAACTGCTTCTGAGAATCAGCCAAAAGAGACACCTGTGATTTGTTCCTCCTTTAGCCAGTGGATATTTTTGACTTTCCGCAGCTTTCCAGTGTCCTGCTTACTGTCCTTTCAGTCTATCATAGTACACTTTATCATTTCATCTTCTGAGTTTCCAGATTTCCAAAAAAGCAGCCGAAATCTACATACAAACAAAAAGTAACCATCCACTGATTGGATAAAATTTTAGTTTTTATACGAAATAAGGCAGTTCAACTTTTCTTTAGTTAATCTTAAATGTTTGTGAGATGAAATGTGAAATGGAACATTTGTATGACTAAAAATATTTACCCACATTGCACCAAATTCATCTGCCACTCATATGCCCTGCTGTGTAACCATTTATGAAGCCACAGTACAGCTTTGGATGGGATATGGCTCGCTGCCTGACTCCCTCTTGTCTCTTCACACAGGTATGTTCAGCTGTTCCTGCCCCTTGTTGTGTGGACAGACAGACGCATACTGATGGCACACCGAGCCAAACTGCCGTCCCTGTCTCCCCACTTTTGCATAAATCATCCAACACGGATCCCTTACAGCATTTTAATCCACATGTTGTTTTTATTCCATGACAAGTTCATGACAGTGTGAGGATGATTGATGCTATATGAAGTCATGGATTTTTATAGAAAGCAACAAATATAAAAATAGAATTTCAAAATAATGAGGCAATGCAGAGTATAATTGCAAGGCAGTGGGGGCTTAGTGGTTAAGGCGTTGGGTTACTGATCCGAAGGCCAGCGGTTCAATCCCCACTATCACCACTGTTGGGCCCTTGACCCTCAATTGCGCAGTTGTATAAAGATGATAATTGTAAGTCGCTCTGAATAAGAGCGTCTGCCAAATTCTGTAAATATAGATATAACAGAGGAAACAAGAGTGCTCAGAGAGTGCAAACCTCTACCAAACCCAGCAATCCCTCATAAGAACCAAAATTTTTAAAAAAATCATCATATCACACAATGTTAAGGAATCCTTAAAATATGTCCTGCATTCAGAATTTGATTCAGAGCATCTTCAAAATCTAATGGAATCTTCCCTAGCTAAACTGGGAATGAACCGTTGTGTCAGGCAGGAACGGTGGAATGTCGATTGTGTTTATGCAATTCATGTTGTGATGAAATATGGTGAGAGATGACATGGATGATGCAGTCTTTGGCAGGGTAAAGAGCGAGAGTGATGGAAGGCTGTAAATAAAGGGAGGTGTAGACATGGGCTTTCCCTGACCCACAAGGTCTCAGAGATTCGACACTGCACACAATGAGAGCTGTCCATACACATAACTTTCATTAAACACCGCCGTCACTGCCATGTTTGACTATTTTGATATAAATCGTTTTTTTTGGGGGTCTCTAACGCACGTGATGCAGGCTTATAACCCGTCGTTCATGCTGGGAACACTGCAGGAGTCAAAGTTCAAATAAACCAGAGCTCAAGATTCCTAGCATGATACATTCATAGAGTAATTTAAGAGGAGTAAAAGATCTAAAAAGAGAGAGAGATTATGTGTGTGTGGGGGGAGGTAGAGAGAGGTAGAGAGAGAGCGCAAGAGGGAAAGAGAGAGGAATAGGGATTAAAAGGCTGCTCATTCTGAACTATTCCCGGGTCTAGGAATCCAGTTCCCAAGGGTCTTGTGCCCAATTCAACGCTCATCCTTCCTTTTAGAGATCCTGCAGTTTGGATCAAACCAAACCTTCTCTCCTTCAGTTGCCCTCTTTATTTATGATAACCTCCCACTTTTTTTTTTTAAATAAACATTCCTGAACGTTCACTCTGTCACACAGGGTACACGGCACCTATTTCCGGACGATGCCTTTTGCTAAGAGGTATCCGAACTCTGTTGCTGAGCAAGGCAAGCATTTAAGATGGAAAACTTCTAAAGCTCTTGAACTGAAACTCTATCCCAGCTATCCTGGGTCACCTGTACACTATGTTTCAGTCACAATACCAGTTTGATGTGCTAATGAAAGTTTGGTTGAAGACTCAACAGCATGATTGTGCACAGTGATTGTTGTATGACAGCTGTGCTGTCCATCGTGAGCTTGTTGCTCTTCGATACTCTGCAGGCTGCTCACGCATTTACAGACATGCTGGTGATTTTAGTCAAGTTTCACCAAAACAAAACCCCCCGGCTGACATGCTGGTGTTCCAAATCCTCTCTTTACATCATGTCCTCCTCATTACACTCTTGTCTGGGAGAGCTACCTCGACTAGAAAGTATTGCACATGGCACATGAATGTGTCAACCTGACAGTAAAGGAAATCATTCGTACCACCGGATTTTTATTACTGGCAAAATATTTGTGAAAGTTTTCAAACACAGAGATCAAATCGAGTGGTTAATACGACCCTGTGAAAAATTTACAAAACAGACGGATAAGAAAAGTTTCTCTTGTTTTAAATAGGCCTTACATGGGGCGGGTCTGACAGCGGTTCATTGTGGTCTAAAATGATGGTAGTGTGGCAAAACAACAGTGATCTGTGGATAAAAACTCTGTGTAAATAGGTTTTAATGGGGTTGTATTGAAGGCGGATCAGAAAGGTGACAACATGGCAGCTACGACCCAGCGAGATGCTAATACACAGTTTTGAGAACCGCAGTGAAATTTTAAACATTTTGAAAATCTTGCGGTCAGTGCTGGTCAACAGTGAACATCATCACAGGGTCGAGATGATTTCACTCCGGTCCAACACATTTTGGAACTGTGCTGAACCGACATCAGAACTGCCTCGTGTGAGGCCTGATTAAATCCATAATTTATTAGCATGATGTTGTGACCTGTTTCTTCTCCCTAACAACATCCACATTATAACCCCTGACATATCAATCTCATCCCAAACACCTGCTTGGTCCCCTAAGCTGCCAGCATGGCATCATCCATCATGAATGAAAATGTTAGACACCCTGCCTCCTTCCACAGGCTCTGGATTCAGCACCATTCCAGGATTGCCTCCACCCTCCTAATAACCTTGACTGCAATCTATCCATCAAGAGTGCGCTCACAACAATAGTAGCTTTTTATAAACTTCCCTCTGTGTCTCCTCCTCTCTTCTCGTTCCTTTAGCTGGCTGAGTTCGGAGTAATACAGTAACAATGCCAGAGTCACTTACTGAATTCCAGACAGTTGATCTCCGAGCTTCAGATGGTGCTCGGATCATGCTGGACATATCATACCATTTACACATGGAATATAGAGGTTAAAAAGGGACATGTGATGTAATCACTGTGGAATGCGATATGATGCAATATTCCTTTACTGTAGTAGCGCTAACCCAGAGAGCAGAACAGTTCATCATTAAGGTTCTTTATTTTCTGATAAACATGTTGTGCTGGTGTGTCTCTTGCACTGCATTACTCATACCTTTCTTTGTAGGCTCAGGCATCTTGAGCTGTGTTCCACTAGATGTGTCACCAGATGAGAGCCTTTAGCCTGGAGTTAATGTGGAGGATTGAAGATGATCCTTCACCCTGCAGACTGTAAGGAGGAGGAAAAGATGAAGAACGCTGCAGGAGAGAGCTGAGTGAAAGACAAGTAAAAAGACAAGTCCCTTGGTGACAGAGGAAGTTGCAGAGCTGAGAGAGACAGACCAAATAGGTTTATATAGTGCTGGCCTGGGCCACTCCTCTATCTGTTTAATCATGATGCCCAAAAGCATCCAAGTCCCCCTTAACCCCTCCTTACAACAGTTTAGGGGATTAGGGGTGGCTTTCATTCCCATCCCCTTCATGCCGCTGTTAAGGAATGTCAGGATCATGACTGAGATGAGGCTTGAACTGCTTCCAAAATGTTCTACATTCAGAGCAGATCAAACGATTTGGGGAAAATTATTATTTTGGTAAACAAGAATAGTAGAAAAATCTCCACTGTCTGATAATCACACTGAGGGCAGGTGCTCTTCATTGCTCAGCGCTAAATAATAAACTGAGTGGTTAGCATGTCCACCTCACAGCAACACGTTCGAGTCCCAAGCTCGATTAAGGTTGTTTCTGAGTTTGCATGACCTCCCCATGCTTGTGTGGGTTTCCTCTGGGTACTCCAGTTTCCTCCTATGGGCCAAAGGCATGCACATTTGGCTCAATGTCTGTTTCAAATTGCCTCTAGGTGTGAGTGTGCGTGAATGGTTTTATGTGTTGGCCCTTTGATAGACTGGCAAGCATGTACCCTGCCTTCGCCCAGTGTGAGCTGAGATAGGCTTCAGCTTCCCATGACCCTAACAGGATTAAGCTGTTGGGGAGGATTAATAATAAATAGCAGACTTTCTGCTTCCTATGTTTTACCATGAGTCTGAAATCTCTAATTTTTTAGTCCTTTGTATGATTTGTATCATGGATACATGGGTCATGCAGTTTATGTATTAAAAGTGATTAACCATATTGATTTAACAGTTTAAAGTAGAAAACAGCACATTAAAGTTGATCTCATATAATCTCTGGGTTAATTTTTTTCAGGAAATCTCAGGACAATAGATTCGGTTTGAATGATTTTTGTGAACAGTTCGTTAAAAACTGATTTTCAGGATGATTTTGTCATTGAGGCTCAAGTTAATGTACAGTATGTGTACGATTTCAACATGTCATTTATTAATAATTTTGCTTTGTTTAATGTATCAAAAGGTTTAGTTGAAATTATTTCCTGTGCAGCGGGAAACTATGTATTAACAATATATACTAAACTAACTATGTTTATATATACTACACACACATATACATACATATATATGGACAGCTCGCCAGACTATTGCAGCAGTAAACTACTTATATATACACTAACCTAACTATATATACACTAAACTTCTTATATATACACTGACCTAACTGTATATACACGAAACTACTTATGCATACACATAAACTACTTATATAGACATTAAACAAACTATATATACACTAAACTACTTATTTATACACTAAATTACTTTTATATACTAAACTAACTATGTATGTCCAGCATATTATGGATTAAGTAGAAAATTTGTGAGATATTGAGATATTTGGAATATTGCATGAAAATTGAATGAGCAACATCACTTTGTATGTCGCTAATCAGAAAATGCTACTGTGAGAAAATAGTAATTACAGTTGCAGAACCTGTTTCTGAATATCCGCATTTGAAACTCCCTAACATCCATAACACTAAATGAATCTGACTCTTCACCAATCAGCGCAATCTTCCTAGCAACAAAGGAATTCTATTTACACAAAGTCATGTTTGAGGATTTTCATTGGTTTACCGCTGTATGATTCGGGGAATTCTTCTGGGATTCTGTAAGTAGGTAGAGTATCCTGGTACCCAGTATGGGAAATACCCTGAGCAATGACCAAAGTGGATTAAAAAAATCAGTAAAATATGGATAGATTGTGTTTATGGATATGTGAACATGGTTATATCAAAGATTATGCTTTGAAGATGTAATTTATTTTACTCAAAAAACATCTCAAGAACCCAAGAAAGATTAATTTTCAGCAAGTTCCGTTTTCTCCTTTAATTGTTGTTGGTGGCAGAAAGAATGACTGCAGAAGTGCTGCTAGTAATCTTGACAGTTAACAACCCTGTTGAAATGCCTGTGCAGTGTCTTCACAGATTGTTGGTTCCATTTTTTACTGGGAATTTTGGGATCTCTGAGTCCCCTGTCAGATATACTCTATCAGTTGGAACACCATCTGACTCTGAAAAGATAAGACCTTTAGCAGAATCCAAATACTTTATTGATCCTGGAGCAAATAGTGTGCACACAGTTGCTCCGTTCTAATTAAAGAATAAAGATA
>JAQMYF010000007.1:4282700-4300059 GCA_030014195.1 Neosilurus mollespiculum
TGTGTGTGTGTGTGTGTGTGTGTGTGTGTGTGTGCAGGCGTACATTTGTGTGTATATGTTTGCATGTGTGTGTGTGTTTGTGTGTGGACGAGTGTCTACGATTGTGTGTATGTGTGTGTGTGTGTGTGTGTGTGTGTGTGTGTGTGTGTGTGTGTGTGTGTGCACGAGTGTCTATGTTGTGTGTATGTTTGCATGTGTGTGTGTGTGTGTGTGTGTGCAGGAGGGAGGGTGTGTGTCTACGAAAGTGTTCACAGTTTACACCAACCTGCAGCGCATATTTTATCTCCTCAAACAAAGAACCGCTTTCCTTCCCCTTATTTGCGAGCTCTATTCAAAAGGCTTATTAACGCCAGAGCCCATGTAGGAAGGCATGTGTAACCGCAACACACCTCCCCACACTCCACTTCTTTATTTACTGGCACTTAGTGAAAATACAATAAGTTCACACATTTCATCCCAGCAGGTCTCATTACACCAGTGTGTGTTACTGACAGCTGCAGATGCAGCAGTTCACAAACATTTTAGTTTTCAGTGGAAGTAAACAGCTTACATTTTTATTTTCAGCCACTAATACATATAAGAATTGAGTTTTTTTCCCTCTTCATATCAACCTGAAATTTGATACACAAAAATAATCTAGCTACAGGGTTTGCAGTTCCAGCACCACACACATCAGGAACGATGGTAGACTCCTGGAATAACTGGGTTAGACATTAGACTTTACTCTGTTTTAGTGAGTTTTTTTTAATAGTGGTAACTATTTGGTAAGTGGTTGTTAGCCATGTTGTCAGTAAGTGGGCTTCCAAATAGGATTGCCCATGGGTTCCATAGTGACTCCATGTCAACTGCCCACATGTGTATGTTTGCCCCACCTGCCCTATGCCTGGGCTACATGGACACCAAGTGGTCATGGGCCCAAAAAGGACATCCTAATTGGGGCCAACTACAGTCAGCTAACTGCGTCCAACTTTGGCAAGCCCATATTGGTTATGTAGGTCATAGATGGGTTATTAATAGGAGATGAGTTCATGAGGGCAGATGATATGGGATATGGAACCCACGGACAATGCCATATGAGACCCATTTTTAGCCCACTAACTACCCTCATGGGTTACATATACAAGTGCTGGCTGGATTGCTACACTCAAAACAAAAAGAATGTATTTAGTACCATTAAGGCTTCTTCATTTTGTACCAAAGGTTCGGGTTTCCTGTTCCAGAGAAAGTTCCAAGAAAAAAATAAAGGAAAGAACAGAGATCCCATAAATTATAACTCATTCATTAACACCTTTTATCTTTTCATACCAGTGTAAATGGTTGTGTGTGTTGGCGCTGTGATGGTCTGATGAGCTGTTCAGGGTGTTCCCTGCCTATACCTAGTGTTGGCTGAGATATGCTGCAGCTGTCCCATGACCATTGTAGAATTAAGCAGTTTCCAAAATGAATGAATGTCTCAGTGATAAATTAAAGCCTGCTGGTGCCGCTGTGACCTAGTGGTTTTCCCCTCACAGCAAGAAGGTGCTGGATCTAAAGCTTGGCCAAGAACATTTCTATGTGAAGTTAACATGTTCTCCTGAGCTTGCGTGAGTTTCCTCCTGTAGTCCAAAGACATGCACATCTGATCTGATGCCCTAACATTGACCATGGAACACATTTGTGTAGGTTAGTTGTTCTTCTTCACTTCAGGGAAAGTTGCCCAAAGCAAGGCTATCAATAACTGAGCTACACATCTGTGCAGACCACCTTTCCAGATGTGGGCAGTGGTTCGCTGACTGAATTGGCTGATCCAGACCTTTGACTGTTTTAAGTTAAGTGGCTCAACATCATGTAATAATTCACCTGTGATTTATTCCAGTTCTTCTGCTGATATTAGATCCACTGTGCTGCTCCTGGCTTCACCATTACCCTGGCACAGTGGCTCCCAAGGTACTAGGACTTACAAAAAGTTGACCCGTGGCTTGGTTCGAGACTGCTTAATATCCTATTCACATCAACTCTCATTGTGAGGCTGTTTCCCGATCTGCCTCCTGGGGACCTGACCGGTAGGAGGTTTCATGTCCTACTTCAGCCCCGCTTAACAAACTGGGAAGAGATTGAAGTTCAGACATGCCTATTTATTTATCCTAAAACCAGGATCTTTAAAGTATTTTGGCATTTCCCCTTTCCTGTGTCGGTGCTGATAGAGGTACAGGTCTACAATACCCATCAGCCCCAGCACAAGCCACGTCACATGACCGCAAACCCCTGAATCAGATTGATGTATAATTAGTTCCTGTATTTGTGTCGTATTCAGGTTTGATCATGTGTTGTTGCTGTTGTTTGTTTGCAGTAAGTCCCAGTGTTGCCAATACTTATCTTCTTCCTGAACTTTATTATAATTTCGGGATGCTGACAACATACATTATTAAAACTCTCAATATGCTAACATCTGCTTAAAACTTCATTCATAAAGTACTGAATCTATTTTTATATTTCATTTAAAAATGTTTTATCTGGGAAAGCACAATTATGTTTACAGTTGAATATTTTCACAAATGTTCTATTTTGGCAAAAAGTCAATAAAATACTTCCTGAACTGGTGGGAAGATGGTGCAGTGATCAACACCCTCTTTTTCATGAGGAACCAGAAATGGATCCAAATGTGATGTTTGTGACATAATGCCGAACTTCCAGATCCAACTTGTAAAGACCTCATTCAGAACCATCTATCCATCCATGATCTATAATTATCCATCAAGGAAGTTGGAGCCAATCCCAGCTGACATCTAGTGAGAGGCGGGCTTACACCCTGAAAAGGTCACCAGTCTATATAGGACGAACATGGACACAAACAACCATTCCTACCAGTAGGCAATCTATTTTTATTTCTTCTTCTCAAAATAAAAGTCTTAATAATCAGTACAGCAAATACACACATCCATACTTAGTGATAGGTAGATATCTCCACTGATAGGTGAATAACGCTGGTGTTGTAAGAGTAGTGTGGCTCCCTTGTTATCTGGAATTGAACTCATGACCAATAACAGGAGGCATATGAATTGTAATGTAATTTTGCAGAGCTGAAATGAAAATTGTGGATATGAAAAGTGTCACAGTGAATATCTCAAATGTTCATTTTTACAGGAAGGAACTGAACTGTGGATCTGTGCAGAAGGTATCCTGTATGGCGAATAAATGTTCAAACAGCTTTTTATATTTTACCTGAATTTTTATTCATTCGTTCATCCATTTGCTGAGCCTATCTCAGCCCACCCACGGGCAATTTGGAACATCGAATTATCCATAATAGTGTATGTCGTTGGACTGTAGGAGAAAACTTGTGTACACAGAGGAAACCCATACAGGATGGATGGATGGGTGGGTGGATGGATAAATGAATGAATGGACGGAAGAATGGATGGGTGGATGGATTGCTGGATAGATGAATGAATGAATGGATGCAGGATGGATGGATGGAGTATGCATGGATTGAGGATGGATGGATGGATGAATGGATGGATAGAAGGATGGAGGATGGATGGGTGGATGGATGTAGGATGGATGGGTGGGTGGATGGATGAATGAATGAATGGATGGAATGATGGATGGGTGGATGGATCACTGGATGGATGAATGAATGAATGGATGGAGGATGGGTGGATAGATGGCTGGATGAATGGATGAATCGATGCATGGATGGGTGGATGGATGGCTGGAATGATGGCAGATGGATAGGGGACTGGATGGATGAAACGATGGATGTATGAATAGATGGATTGTTAGATTGATGTCTGGATAAATCGATGGATGGAAGTATAGAGGATAGATGGATGGATGAGTTGATGGAAGAATGGAGGATGGATGGAGAGATGGATTGATGGATGGATGGATGATAATTTTTCAACAATATATCATAAAAGTCCATTTATTCATTAAATCATTCATTCACTGCGAACCTCTTAATCGGACAAGGGAAGTGAGAAGGCTGGAGTCTATCTCAGCTGGCTCTGGGCGAAGCTGGGGTACATCTCCAACAGCTTGCCAGTCCATTGCAGGGCCAAAGTTTAGTGAAGTAAATACATGAACACCAGCAATCATAAATACAACCAGTGTAATTACATGAGTCACCTACAGCCCTCCCCAGCACACACACACACACACACACACACAAACACACAAACACATGAACACTTACACACACACTCACACACACAGAAACACATGAACAAAGACACACACACATATACACACACAAACAGATACATGAACACACACACAAACAAATAAGTACATGAACAAACACACACACACAAACACATGTACAAACACACACACTCACACACACAAACAAACACATGAATAAACACACACACACAAACAAACACATGAACAGACACACACACATGCACACCCGCACAAACAAACACATGAACAAACACACATACATGCACACACAAACAAAAACGTGAACGAACACTCACACACACACAAACACAAACAAACACAGACACACACACACACACACACAAACAAACACTCACACATGAAACACAAATACATGAGCAAACACTCACACACACACACACACACACACACACACACAAACAAACAAGAACAAACATACACACGCAAACACATGAACAAACAGTCACACACACACAAACACACACACACACAAACACACATACATGCACACACACACACACACACACAAACAAATGAACAAACACACACACACAAACAAAAACATGAACGAACAGTCACACACACACAGACACAAACACATGAACAAACACACACACACACAAACACATGAACACACACACACACACAAACAAACAAACACATACAAACACTCACACACCTGACTGACAAGCTCAAAGAGGTTGAACCAACAATCTTTTTAAAAGAATTTATAATGTAGTATCCCAACAACTCATCCATAACCTCCACAATTCATTCAAAGCTCTGCAAATGAATATCCAAATGAAGTGTGTGTGTGTGTGTGTGTGTGTGTGTGTGTGTGTGTGTGTGTGTGTGTGTGAATGTGAATGTGTGTTTATTTGTGCTGAGATGGAGATGAACAGCCAAAGTTTATTCATGTTTGGTGATGTCGGTCGACTGTGCTCTTAAAATCATTCCACAAATTTTCAGTAGGGTTTCAGTCTGGGCATGCAAGGACATTAACCTTTTTCTCCTTCAGACACTGTGGGGGCAATTTCGGCTCATTGTCTTCGGTTCATTGTGAACCTTCTTCCCACTGTGTACTTTCTAACAGGGCAGCAGGTTTTCCTTAAGAATTTGGTGGTATTTTGCCCCATCCATTTTTCTTTCTATCATGACAGTTGCCACAGTGTAGGGAACCTTTACGATCCTGTTGGATAAGTGGTATAGTTAATAGATTAATGGATAGGTGGCTGGATGGATGGATGGATAGAGTGAGGGTGACCTCTGGTGGAAAGAGACTACCCATGGATGCCATGACATTATGAGACATTAAAATTCTAGTATTTATATTTATATTAATGTGTGATGTGGTGAGGTCTGTGAGGATCAGTCAGAATACACTAAACATCCGCAGCTGCAGAAAAAGATGGAGAAAAAAACAAAACCAAAAACAGTTTCAGAAAAAAAAAACCTTGAAAATCAGTGATCTGCACTCGAGCATAAACAGATGATAGATATTTGAAAAAAAAAAACTACCATGATTCACATTTAGACAGGAACCTCAGGAACCTGAGCTCAGGGTCGACCCGGAAAACCTGCTACACCACCACAGAACCCCCTAACAACATGGCACCCGGATACAGAGTACAAACACAGTCAGAGCTATTGTCTTCCATCAGGTTTTCATTCAAATCACCTGCAAAATATCATCATCATCCATTCATTTTCTGAACCACTTATTCCTAATTAGGGTCGCGGGGAGGCTGGTGCCCATCTCAGCCGACTCTGGGTGAGGGCAGAGTACACCCTGGACAGCTCACCTGGCCACCGCCACCTGCAAAATATTTACTCACTCATTCACTCATTCACTATCCCACTTATTATTCTTTTCTTCATTTAATCACTCACTTATTTACTCATTCATTCACTTACTCACTTAGCAGAGCAGCAGTGGTGAGGCAAGTGAGAGTGAAAGAGCTGATGATGTGGTACTTTTCTCGAAGAGTATTGAAGAGCTAAGACAATAAGAGATCTTTATTATCAATTGTTGCATGAACAATGAAAATCAGTTTAGCAGCAATTATGAAAACGTACACAAAAGACAACTAAGGTAACTACACTAAGCTATATATGCACATACCTACATACACATATCTACACATACCCACATGTACTTATATAGACACAAACACACACACATATTTACACATGTACAATACTGATACATTTATCCACATATTCACACATATAGAGACATAAACAGAAGGGTGCATGATATGTCAAAGGTGCATGGTATCCACAGGGTGAGAGGTACAGCTTTTTAAGCCTAAGATGCATGATGCTAAAATGTTACATGATGTTCGAAACCTGCTCTAAACATGAGTATTGCACTTAAACATGAGTATTGCACTTAAGGAGTGATATTGCACTGTCCAGGAAGATGGTCTGAATGATGCTTTTTCAGTCAGTGTGTGAGGGTGGTGGTTGTGGAGTGGCACATTTAACAGCTTGCAGGTAAAAGCTGTTCTTGAGTGTATTAGTTTTTGTTTTTAGTGTCCTGTACCTTTTTCTGGAGGGGGGGGTAGTGTAGTTCCAATTACCTACTCTGCCATCCTCACCACCCGCTGCAGGGCCTTCCTGTCCTCTGCAGCACAGTTGTTGAACCACACTGTACAGCAGTAGGTCAGGAGGCTCTCAATAGCGGAGCGGTCACAGTTTATCAGTAGGGGTCGGGGTAGGCGGGCTTGTCGGAGCTTTCTGAGGAAATACATCCTTTGTTGTGCCTTCCCCACCTGGATAGAGATGTTTGTGGTTCAGGTGAAATCAGCAGAGATGTGGACTCCAAGAAACTTGAAGCCCTCCACACTCTCTACCTCCTCTCCATCAATATAGAGGGCAGAGTGCTCAGTTTGTTTAGATCTCCTGAAGTCCATTATCATCTCCTTTGTCTTGAATATGTTAAGGTCCAGGTTATTGTTGTCGCACCATCGCCACAGATGCCGGACCTCCCTCCTGTAGGCAGAATCTACGTTATCTGTTATCAGACCTATGTCTGTATCGTCGGCGAATTTGACGATGGTGTTGCTGGTGTGAATGGGGGAACAGTCGTGTGTGAAGAGGGAGGAGGGTTCTGAGGTCTGTTGCTAAGAAAATCCAGTATCCCGGTGCACAATGAGCTCCCTAGGACCAGGTTGCCACGAAAGTGGAACCGAAGTTTACAAACAGCATCCTCACATAGGAGATACTCTGTCCAAGCGTGTGAGGGCTGTGTAGACAGGCTGTATTGATGGCATCCTGTGTTGACCTGTTTGCTCTGTATGCCAACTGATGTGGATCGAAGTTAGCAGAAATGGTGGCCTTAATATGAGACAGGACAAGTCTCTGGAAACATTTGGTGATGATGGGGGTTAGGGCAACTGGGCGATAGTCATTCAGACAGCTCACTGTGCCCTTCTTTGGCACGGAAATGATGGTGGCTGTCTTGAGGCAGGTGGGAACCATACATTGCAGTAGCGAGAGGATAAAGATGGTGGTAGAAACCCCTGCTAGTTGATCTGTGCATATTTTTAGTGCCCTTCCTGTTACTCCATCTGGACCAGTAGCTTTCCTCGAGTTTTTTCTGAGGAGGGTGGATCTAATCTAGTGCTGCTGCAACTGGATGGGGTGGTCGCCCCTCTCTGGAAGAGAAGGGTAGGTGCGTACCTCTCTGTTGTGTTGGTCAAAGCGAGCAAAGAACTGGTAGGGTGCTATCCGAGGAGTCCGCTGATGTGTGCGTGTCCTTGTAGCCAGTGAGTGTCTTGATCCCCATCCACATATTCCTGGTGTTGTTATCGTCGAAGTGCTCCTCAATGAGATGTTTTATTTGCGTGCCTCTTTGTAAGCTTGCTGGTCTCCTGACTCGAAGGCATCATCCCGTGCTCTTGAACCACAGTTTCTGGTTGGGGAACACTTTAACAGTCCTTGTTGTGGTCACATTCTCAGTGTAGTAATTTATGTAGGAGAGCACAGCTGATGTGTGACCCTCCAGGTCTGTCTCCTCTGTGAATATTCCCCAGTCTGTAGAGTGAAAATAATCGTGCAGAGCTGCGGTGGCTTCCTCAGTCTACACCTGAACTGTTTTAACTGCTGGTCTTTGGCTACAGATTTTAGGTTTATAAGCAGGAATCAGGAACAAAGAGAGATGATCTGAGAGTCCGAGATGTTGCAGGAGGTTGGGGGTGGCTTTGTAAGCATCTGGAATGTTGGTGTAGACGTGGTCCATTGTGGTTTTTTCCCTCGTTGGAAAACTCACATTTTTGTAGAACCTAAGCCAGACAGACTTCAGGTTTGCATGATTAAAGTCTCCTGCCGCGATTATAACACAGTCCGGCTGCGTCGCTAGCTGTTTGTTAATGGAGTGTTGTAGCAGCTCCATGGCTAGCTCAGTCGGGGTGATTATCCATGCGACTGAGAGAAATAGGCTTAGAATGGCTGGTTTGTAGGGGTTAGCATTTAGCTTAGCCCTTAGCCTGTGCAGCTGGCAGGGACTGAGCACGGAAAAGAAAATAAGAGTATACAACATAAAGAAAATAAAAGACGTAGCTGCTAAAACACAAAGAGCGCTGGGCTGCTGCGAGAACCTATGCCGCCATCTTGTCGCCAAACCCTACTCTCTGTAAATATTATCAATATAAAAAATGGATACTTGGGCCATCTGATTACTAACACTGAAAACTACTCCAGTACTTGACCTGCACTCAAGAATTGCATCTGCCTTCCAACAGTGGGACGAGTTGAAATACTGTCTGACTGATAATGACATATATGTGGTACAAGAATGAAGATCTTAACTGCTTGTGTGAGATCGCGTTTGCTATATGGAATCCAGACACATGATTTACCAGCTGCCGACCTCCAAAAGATCAATTATGTGTGGAACGGCTTTTAAGAAAAGATATGCTAGAAAAAAACATGCTAGAACGTAATATAAATGGATATGCTAGAAAAAATGCTCCCTCTCGCCCCCAGCGAAAGAAAGGCGTGGATGCTGCCACTCAAGTTGAAGGAGAGATCAACTGGGCCTTCAAGACTTCACAAATTCATGCTCGATAAGGGACTTTTGTCATGCCCAATATTTAAGATATATGAGCCACTTATGCAAAAACAGGTGCTATTCGACAAACCAACTCCTAGTAAGATCTGGAACAATGTCGAAAAGCTGCTGGGCGTGGATAGGACCCAAGCAAGGAGAACGATGATGGATAATGATGAAATGGACACTCGCTTTCGTCTGCAGTCGCTAGTGAAGATGATGATGACTTCATTCATTCACTTACACATTCTCTTATTCTTTTCTTTATTCAGTCATTTATTCATTCATACAGACATTTATTCTTTTATTCATTCATTTATTAATTTACTCATTCATTCTTTCACTCATTCTGTTCTTTATGCATTCACTAATTCACTTATTTTTTCCTCATTCATTCACTCATTCACTCATTCATTCACTTATTTTTCTTCATTCGTTCACTCATTTTCTTCATGCATTCATTCAATTATTTTTTCTTTTTTTATTTATTCATTAATTTACTTCTTACAATCATTTATTCATTTATTCTTTCACTTATTCTTTTCTTCATTCATTCACTTACTTATTCACTCATTCTTTTCTTCATTCATTCATTTATTAATTCATTCTTTTACTCATTGTTTTCTTTATTTAGTCAATGTTACCGTATTCTTTCCTTTATTCAATTTTTATTCTTTTCTTAAATTATTCATTAATTTACTTATTCTTTTATTCATTCTTTCTTTCTTTCATTTACTGATTTACTTATTCTTTTCTTAATTCATAGATTTATTCACTCATTATTTTTTCTTCATTTATTCACTTATTCGCTTTCTCTTTTCTTCATTCATTCACTTATTCTTTTCTTTATGCATTTTCTTACTCTCTCACTCATTCTTTTTCATTTATTTAATTATTCACTAATTTACTTATTCTTTTTTCATTCATTCAATCATTCTCTCTTTTTTTTTCTTCATTTATTCTTTAATTTGCTGAATCACTTGATCCTTTTAGGGTTGCAGCGAGGCTGGAGCCTATCTCAGGCAGCTCTGGGTAAAGGCTGGGTTTACCCTCAACAGCCTTTCATTAACAATATACATCAATTCAGAATCATTTGTAGATAGATAGGACCGTCAGACGGTTATGGCTGGAGGGGTATTTTCGTTGGCTTGGCAGGCGGGCGGCGTGACAATAAGTTTGTCCGGCCCGTTGCTCGGCTTATGCACAGGCCAGCTTTCTGAACTTTTGCATAGGCACTCCCTATGACTTAAACCTGTGGCTAATAAAATGTTGATTGTCCGAAACTGTTGGTATGGGGGATGGCTTTTTTCCACCGTGCGCTTGAGGCGTCCTGGCTGAGGGGTAACTACGTTCTATAGAACAATTATTTTATTTATATGTTTAACATATACAGGAAATGTTTTTGTATTTTAGAAGGAAATTCATATATAACTATAACTTATTATAATATTATGCAGCATTACAGTTATTATAAGTAGTTAATTTTATTATTAATTTGTTGATTATTAAGATATTGATGGAGTAATTTCTATGAATATAAATTTTAATGAATTTTAAATATTTTTAATATTATTATATTATAAATATATTATTATTAATTAAAGGCTTGAGATATTTTTGTTGTTTGGGTGGATATTTTTTCTTTTATTATATTTTTAGTTCTATGTAGAAACACAGTTATCCACCAATAGAATGAAGAGACCTAAAAGGTATAAATTAGTGAAATTATTAGAAATACAGGTTTAATAAGCTTGTTTTTAGTTTATTGTATTTATCTCCACCACAGAAGTTTCGACGGCGATATTTCACTCGTCAGCGTTTGATTCTCTGTTTGTTCATCATTGAACAAAATCCTGACCACACCCATGCACGGATTTTTACCAAACTTGGTGGGGACACTACCCAACTGAGTCGAGAGACGATCTGATTTTGGAATGTCAAGGTCAAAGGTTAAGGCCAGGGCAAGGTCACCAATTTTTGGAGATAGAGTGCTCATAACTTTGAAACAAGTGCAGATAGACATGCTGGAAACCATATATGGACTAACATAAGGTTACCTTTCACCCTGAAAGGTGTCAAACCCCAAACTTCATCTCCTGAATATATCAAAGAAGGGACTTTTTCGCTAATTTGGTCACATACATATTTTAGCGAACACACCGTAAGATAAGTACATGGGTAAATTAAACCCAGGTGGACGTTCCTCACACTCTATGAGTGCACCTCTTGTATCATATCGTAATATACACTGCACGGCAAACAAAAAGTTGCATAATCTAATATGCTGTTGTTCCGCCTTTACCCTTGATTACAGAGTGTCATCTCCACCGCATTGTTTCAACAAATCTAAGGAACATCACAGCATTTATCTTCATCCAGAGTTGGGTTCATTTTTCACTGACATCTTGAATTGATGACAAGAAAAATGAACCACCCCATAAAGTCTTCTCTAGATTTCTCTAGCTCTAGCAAACACTTTCAGTAGGGTTAAGGCCAGGACTCCGGGGTGTCAGTGTAAAAATGATTCCTCATGCGCCCTGAGCTACTCGCTCACTGTTGAGCCCCAATTTTATATTTGTCTTTTGCCATTTTTTCAGAGAATCTAAACGATAATAATAATAAAAAAAAAACTTTTCTTTCTCTCCTATTTAATGTCTGTGAGAAGCCATTTATTCTCAAAAAACGTGTTTGCTCTTTTTAAGTCATAGTGACAACAGAAACTAATTACCCTAATCAAAGTTTACATACCCTAGTTCTTAATACCCTAGCATTACCCCGTTTAACACCAGTGACAGCTTGAAGTGTTTTGTGGTAGCTTTGGATGAGGCACTTCATTTTCTTGGATGGTAAAGCTACACACTTTTCCTGGTAAAAAGCCTCCAATTCCTCTAAATTCTTGGACTGTTGCATGAACTGTACATTTGTGATCTGCCCAAAGTGGCTCAATGAGACTGAGGTGGCCACTCCAGAACCTTCTCTTTTTCCTGCTGTAGCCAATGACAGGTTGACTTGGCCTTGTGTTTAGGATCACTGTCATGTTGGACCGTCCAGGCACATCCCATGCAGTTTCCGGGCCAATGAGAGTAAATTTCCTCCAGTACTGTCCGATAACATGCTGTATTCATCTTGCCATTTTTGACCAAGTTCCCTGCGCTTCTGTAGCTCACACATCCCCAAAACATCAGCGATTCACCTCCGTGTTTCACAGTAGGAATGGTGGACTTTTCAATAGAAGCCTTGTTCACTCCTCTCCAAATATAGTGTTTATGGTTCAATTTTGGTCTCGTCACTCCATTCACCTTGATCCAGTAGTGTTGCGGCGTTTCTCTGTGCTGTTTGGTGTATTGTAAGCAGGCTGCTTTGTGGCACTGGTGTAGTAACGGCTTCCTTCTGGCAACTGGACCATGCAGCCCATTTTTCTTCAAGTGCCTCCTTATTGTGCACCTTGAAACAGCCACACACCATTTTCAGAAAGCCCTGTACGTCAGCCGAAGTTATCTGTGGGTTTTATTTGCATCCTGAACAATTTTCCTAGCGGTTTTGGCTGAAATTTTTGTTGTTCTACCTGACTGTGGTTTGGTTTCACCAGAATTCCTGATTTTCCACTTCTTACTTCGAGTCTGAACACTGCTGATTGGCCCTGAAACTCAGTGACGTTTTAAACACACCCACTGATTACAAGCAAACAGGTCTCAGGTGAGACTGGTTACCTTTAGTGGCCATTTAACGTGTGTACATATGTGTGTGTGTGTGTGGGAGACAGAGTGAAAGAGACTGAAGCCATGAAAAAATGAAAGATTTTTATACAGCACATTTTATAGAAACAAAACAAAACAACAGCTTCAAGCACATCAGTACGAAGAGAAAAAACCTCGGCGGTACTGAAAGTGTTTGTGTACAATTATTAAAGTCTTTGTATTTTCTATAAAGAAAAAAACAAACAAGCAGAACATATCGTATTGCACGTCATCCTGTACGCCTGTGTGGTGATATGAGGTAACAAGTGAAAAGAGTCTCTTTCCTGAAAGAGAATCCTGTGGATCTGATATAAAAACACACTACAGAGTTTAACTGTTTTTTTACACAATCTACCAAAACAGAGACAACCATCCCGAGGTCTCCGATCATCCAACTGCATGCAAGTCCAGTACTTATGAAAATAAATAACTAAAAAAAACAGTGGGTCCTGAGGGACTGAAACAGACACTGTGTGGTCATGTGACCCGACAGGATTCTCTCACAGAACAGAATTATTATTATTGTTATTATTATTATTGCACTTTATGGGAAAGCCCCACCCATAGTTTAAGAATTTTATTAGGGATAAAAATCAGGTTTTTATCTTTAAGTGCTCTTCCTTGGTCTGCTGCTGCTCCGCGGTAAAGTGCGAGGACTGCTCGTGTTGTACAAGGAAGACACATGAAGTGACAGTCAAACAGGTTGCTTCTTTTTAAGCGAATAAACAAGCAAAAGCTTCGCCAAAGAGCCACGAAATCTCAGCTACACAGCAGTTTAACACGCTGTTCTTCAACATGTCCTTAATGCCAGGACTGAATTATTCCATGAATCTCAATGCATCTGAAACAGGAAAATCAATACATAAGACTGTTTAAAGTTCATCTGTGTTGTATTCAGGGGGATAAAGAGTCACCGCACACTTACACACCTGTCCTGATCTGTAAATTAAATGAGATGAATTGTACTCTGATGAAACGCCTCAACACTGAGGGTAATATTGACCTTTCGGCCCTAAAAATCTGTAATGAAAATGACTCAAAACGCCATCTAACATTAACAGCAGTGCTGACCTGGAGTCACCTGTTTGGTACTCCTTTACCTCCGAGTACATTCTTTACACCCTCGTACCAGCGGTAAGCGTCCCAACTTCCAAAGAACCTGCCCTTGTGTGCAGGCCCATCGGTTAAAATTTTTCCCCATGTGAGAACATGGCTAATTACCATAAGTGGGTGTGTCTGTGGCGCTGACACTTATGGTGCATGCACAATATACTTCATGGCTCGTAAGCTGGAAGACTCGCGGCCCTTGCTAAAAAGGCAATATGTACTTACACACACGGTTTAGCATTACACCGTGGTATGATCCAGTAGTTAGGGTTGATCTGCCCATTTAAGGTGTCCTGTACTCACCTGGGGAAAATTAATTATGCCTCTCACCTCACGCAGAGATCCCCCCCTCCCCCCTGACAACTTACTTTCTGACGCATCACGCTAAAAGTTGGCTATAGACGCAGAACAAGAAGGCGTTTTATTCCAAGAGTCCATTTAGTGTTTTGGTGATTGCCACAGCAAACGACACACTCGGTGCCGCCATCTTTGTTTACTGTTCTTTGCATTACTGTGATTTAGTAATAATGCAAAAAGAAAAATAGTCACCTGTAACATGTTCATAAACAGATCAACTTATGATAAAAACTCCACTAGGTTTAAATGCAGCCATCCATCAATCACAATCCACATAATCAACCAGAAACAGGTGCTGGGGCAATCACCAGAAGATCAAATGGACACTCAGTCTGTGACTTTCACGCGCCGCATCGCATTTCTCTAAATTTATGCAGTGGGTGGAATTCAGCCGGGAGCTGGAGGTGACATTACTCATAATAACAACACATTCGAATGAACGTGCACATCTTACATCCACGACGCCTCTCTACAGACTCATCAAAACGTTTACACTGGCTGCACTTTTAGTTTTAAGTCAGATTAGAAAAACCTGAAGCCTGGCATGGAAAACTTCTTAACGTATCTAGTATAGATATTTAATAAAACCCTGAATTTATCAATCCTTCATTTAAAGTCCGAAGCTTTACTCAGCTAACCTTTCAGTCACAAACGTAAATAAGGAAGCATCAGCAAGAAATTTAATCTTCATTAAACCCAAATTAATGTTAAGGCGGTAGGAATCAGGAGCACTTTGTGTACGTGGTCACCATGTTTCCTGTGCGCTGCGTGACTGTGTGGCAGCGCCGCCCCTTGGCCGAATCGTCAAACTTGCCGCTATTCGTGTGTCCGTCAAATGAGAAAAAGTCTGAAAACACATCAAACATGTCGCCGCCAAAAGAGCTGTGGAAGTTGCTTTGGTGCGCCTCTTCATGGGCTTGAAAGTGCCTCTTGAAATGGTGTTTGTGCTGGGAGTGCGCCTGCTGCCCAAAAACATCAAAGTCTCTGAACATGTCCTCAAAATCAAAGCTGAACGGCTGATGGAAATGACCACCACTGCCTCCTCGTGGTCCATGTCCTGAGAAAGGATTCCTCCTCATCTGATCGTACTCCTGCCTCCTCTTGGTGTCAGACAATGTCTCGTACGCTGAGGAATAAAAGCAACCTGTTACTGCATGAGACCCCACGTTCACCTTATTCACAATATAAAGAAACATTTGGGACGGTTACGTGAACAGTAAAGTAAACGCACCCTCAGCTATCTCTCTGAACTTCGCCTCTGCATCTGGGCTTTTGTTCTTATCCGGGTGATACTTCATGGCCAGTTTGTGGAAGGACTTCTTGATCTGGCGCTCAGAGGCATCTTTGGGAACGCCCAAAATTTCGTAGTAATCTTTCTGCGCCAGGATTATTTCAGTGATCATCAGGACGCACACAGCAACAGCGAACGTGGACTGGGTTGTTACCATGACTGTGTTCACGCCTGTAAACAGAAAGGAAACACTGGTTAACAATTAGTATACACACACACACACACACACACACACACACACACACACACACACACACACACACACACACACACACACAGCGTTATACATCTGCACACTAATAGAAGTTTATTAGTTAAGAATTGTTTAGAAGTAAACAGACTGGTTTCATCTTCTCTGGGAATTTATTTACAAACAAATATTATACATTCTTTTTAAATATAATTATACTAAATATGAATGTTAAACTCACACACCTTCAAAAAGAAATATACACATGTAACTTAAAAGAAATTTACCATAAAAATATAATTCACTTCACTCTTATCTGTTAATTAAAAGTCCATACACGAATCAATCTCACTCTGTAGAGTCGACTCTTAGGAGTCGACTCTCAATTGCTATTTATATGAAATCGCAGAATCGACTCATTCGAGATTCGACTCTTCTGAAATACATACAGTAGATCAGTGTGACGTTACTTTTACATTAATATATAACGAATTAAAACTCTGACTTTAATGCGGATTAAAATCCTTATTATTAATGTTATTATTACGGACATTCGATATCTCTATCCTAACGATGGGTTTTGGGCTGACTTTTAAAAACATTTGACTTTTAACGTTAAAACTACAGTTGAAGAAACGAAAGTGTGATTTCTGACGGTGAATAAGTAAAACACGAGTGATAAAACCGATAAACTAGGTGTTTATGTGTATTTACAGGACTTACCGACGGAGTGCTGAGTGAAGCTGAAGGAGGGAACTGACAGAGACACTGACTGAAACCTGACAGGATTTCAAGAGTGATACTGCAGAAAATGCGAGGCCCACGACTCGCACTGTGATTGGTTCGTTGTTACATTATGCGACTCTCTGCTTTGTGATTGGTTTAGGCAGTGAGCGCGAGGAACCGCTCTGTTCTGACGTCAGCTCCAGTCCCGATGTTGTTACCATAGGTATAAAGACAGACATGCAACGCGCGCTATAGAACGCCACGTGATTGGCTTGTCGGGCTGCGGCCATCTTTGGGAGGTGAACCAATGTAAACACCGCTTCGGTGTTATATATATATATGTTAAAGTTTTTAGGGCCGCCAAGAAATTGTTCCAGTATTGATCGAAATGTGAAAATAAATGTGAAAATAAAGCTGAATAAAGTCAAAATGTATTATTATTTTTAGTATAATTACAAACCTAGGATTATTTATCGTAAATAAATAAATAAATAAAATCAAAAGAACTAAATAAAAGCGACCACATACGGTACACAGGTCTATGTGACAGCAGGCTATAGAGGTCGGATAGACCTATTTAAAATGAAGTGGACTAATACACCAAATGCTGATATGTGTTGGTTCGGATGGACTTGATGGAAATGATTTTGGGGTTTTTTTTTTGGCATCATCCTACTAGGCCTAGTACCTGTAAACATGGATGTGTTATTGGACATGTGTGGTCCCTGTTCTCA
>JAQMYF010000007.1:4305061-4315607 GCA_030014195.1 Neosilurus mollespiculum
GATTGTGTTCTAACCGACGCACACTTCGCGATTACAATACAGAGAAGCCAGTTTGCAACTTATAAGCCTCCTAAACAGTAGTGATGTTTCATTGTTACCTGTATATGACAAATAAACTTGAAATTGAAATGGTGTTTTTGTTTGGTGATTCCATATTTTTCCTCTGTTTGATTTGTAAAAACAGTTTCAATTGACTTCAATTTGCTTTCTTTTTTTATTTTTGTAATTTTTTCATAAAGCCAGAAGGTTGGAAAGTTAAATGAAATTGGGTCTGTGATGTTTTTTTTAACATAGTTAAACAATTGACTGCACGTCTTCCAAGAGTGGTGATTCCATACTTTTTGCCAGAGGTTGTACATAAGAGAGGATAAAAATAAATACTGCAGTTAGACTTAGACTTAACTATATTGATTCCTTTGGGATGACTCCCTCAGGGAAATTTAAAAAAGAAACTGGAAAGAAGTTAGGAGAAGAATTGCGTAAAGCTGAAAGTTCTTTTCTTTCACTGAAAAAACATTTCTTCATGAATTGTGTGTGACTTTAGAAAGAAAAACTGTCCTGAGTGATAATAAAATGAATGTACTGAAGGAGGCACTGCATCAGAGACCCAAGAAAGAGAAAAACCTGTGAGTGTAGAAACATGTATTCATTTCAGTTTCTTTCAAGTTTCTGAGATAAACAGATGCAGGTGTGGTGGACACCAGTGGTGAAGGAAGCCATCAAGCTGAGGAAAGAGGCCATTTGGGTTTGATTTTCCCAGAGATCTCCTGAGGCAGCTGACAGGTATCAAAAGGGTTGCAGCTTCAGGAGTCGCAGATCCAAAAACTTGGCCATGACTGGAGTTCAGGGATGCCATGGAAAAGGCCTTTCGGTTGGCCTCACGGAAGTTTTGGCAAACTGTTCTGTAGCTCAGAAAGGGGAAAACGGGGCATTGCTGGCTGTGCTTGGTCTGGGTGGGGAACTGCTGACCAGGACTGGGGACATAGTCAAGCGGTGGAAGGAGCACTTTAAGGATGTCCTTAATCCAGCCACCATGTCCTCCGCTGGGGAGACAGAGTCTGAAAACCCAGTCCGTCACCCTGCCAGAGGTTTGCGAGGTAGTTATAAGCTTCTCGTGACAGGTGTGATGAGATTTGGAGGTCTGGGACAGCACCAGTGGAGTAGAAGACTGGAGCGATGGTCCCCATTTGTTAAAGGAGACTGTCAATGGATCACACTGCTCAGCCTCCCTGGGAAAGTTTACTTCAGGGTGTTGGAGAGGAGGCTCCGACCAATTGTCGAAACCTCTGATTCAGTAGGAACACTGTTGCTTTTGTCTGGGTCGTGGGACAATGGACCAGCTCTTTACCCTTGCAGGGTACAGTCATATGTGTTTGAGATTTATCCTGGAACAACTCCGACCCATGGTTAGACCACATCTGGACCCTCTTCAGTTGGCTTACCAACTGTGCACTAAGCTAAGCAAGTGTGTGCACACAATTTTCCTCTGGGATAAGTAAAGTATTCTGATTCTGATTGTGTCTTGCATATGCAGTCATATGTGTGTAGTGGACTTGGAGAAGCCTCTGACTGTGTCCCCCTGAGGATTGCGTTTCTTCTTTTTGTGGATGACGTGGTTCTGTTTGTTTCTTCGGACTCTGACCTTCAGCATGCACTGGAGCAGTTCACAGCTGAGTGTGAAGCGGCCAGGATGAAAGTCAGCTCCTCGTCGAGTCCAGACGAGTCATGAATTAAAAGTTCAGTTATCTCAGTATCTGCTATATGTGTGATGATAGAATAGAGCGTGAGATGGACAGACGAATCAGTGCTGAATCAGCAGTAATCAGGGTATTGCACTGGTCCATAATGGTGAAGAGAAAGCTGAGCTGAAAGCTTTCGAATTACCAGTCCATCTACGTTCCAACCCTCCACTATGGTCATGAAATTTGAATATAGTGACCGAAAGAATGAGTTTGTGGGGTCAAGCCACTGAAATGAGTTTCCTTCAGGTGTTTGGGCTCAGGCTTAGTCCAAACATCAGACATCAGGGGGAACTCGGGGTAGGCCACTTTCCTTTAAGTTTAATATTTTGAACCCATGAAATCATCTAAGTTCTGAACTAACCTTAATATTTTTACATCGATTTATAATGAAAGATCTGTCACTAGTTTACACAGAGACAATATAACAATTACAACTGAATAATCACTGTGCGCGTGCGTGTGTGTGTGTGTCAGTCATACATATCACCTCTGTCGCTTTAAAACCCAAAGGAGCCAGTGATGGCTAGTGGCTAGTTCTTTCAGACTCTAATAGATTTATACAAGCAAACATTTAATCCTTTTCTAATTAACCATCAGCTGAGGAGTAGACGACTGCTCTTTTAGGGTATTTTTGAGTGATCAGTAAAATGCACAAGCACATTTCAATGTTTTTTTTTTTTTTATGTTAAAAAGTGTAAAGGTTTGCAGGTTTTAGGTTTGGTAAAAATATAATCAGTGACTTCGTGGCAGTGTAATAGCGTTCCGGTGCATTTCAGTGAGCTGAAATTGCTCCATCATTACCGAATTTGTGATTGTGTTTCAGGTCTCTGCTGATCCTAGATGATGTGTGGGACACTTACACTCTCAGGGCTTTCGAAATCCAGTGCCGAGTGCTCTTGACTACAAGGAACAGCAGTCTGACTGACTCAGTGAGCGGTGGGCCGTTGTTTATCCTTTTTATTGTTTTATTATTATTTTTAATATTGTATTGAATTTGTTTTAGTTTAGTTGTTTAAGTATTAACAAAGAAAGTGACTTGTTTACACCCTGTTCCTGTGTGTGTGTGTGTGTGTGTGTGTGTAGGTCTTCGGGATAAGGTGCCTGTTGAGAGCGGTCTGGATGATGAGAAAGCTCTGGAAATCCTTGCGTTGTATGTAAACATGAAACCTTCTAGTCTTCCAGAGCAGGCTCGCAGCATTGTTAAAGAATGTAAAGGTACAAACACGTGTGAGATTCACCACAAAACTGTTTCACGACAAAAATATAGAGAATCAGACGTTTCACCCCCTGTAGTACAGTAAATACAGATGAACCTTAAGCATTTATTCAACAAAATTAGCAACATGTGTTCTATTCTTCAGTGGAGAAAGTATGTACGCCCTTTACCTCAGAAGTTTGTGTTGCTCCTTTAGCAGACATTACTTCTTTTAGGTGTTTTGTATGATTGGCTTCCAGTCTCTGACATCAGTTTGCTGAAGATTCTGCCTACTTTCCCTTTAGCTGGAAGATACTTGAGGGTTTTCTTCTAAAATTCATTCTCTAATCTCTTTGTGATTGTAGCCGTGTGCACTTTCACACTAACACTTGTAAAAGTCTCCTGCAGATCCTGTGATGAAATTGTGGGATTCTTGGAGGCTTCTTTTTGCAATATCGGGCTGAATTTGCTGGGGCAGCCATCCATCCATCCATCCTTCCATTCATTCATTTATCCATCCATCCATTTTCTAATCCAATTAATCCTACTCAGATGCTGAAGCCTGTCTCAACCGACTCGGGGGAAGACTGAGTACACCCTTAGCAGCTTGCCTGTCCATTGCAGGGCCAGCACACACACATGGCCATTCATACTTGGAGATTTCATTGACTTTGGAATTAGGCTAACGTGCATGTCTGTGGACTGTGGGAGGAAACTGGAGGACACCCACACAAGCATGGGTAGAACATGCAAACTCCACACAGAAGCCTGGGACTTGAACCCAGGCCATTTTTGCTGTGAGGCAGACATGAAACTTTTTTGAAACTTAGACTTGTGGATGGTTTTCCCTACAGTGGAATGATTTATTTGAAATAATTTGCATGTTGTGTTAAACCCTTTGCCAGACTCGTACTCATGCTCTTTAGATCTTGGTCTGATGACACCACACACACTTTAATAATTAAGAGAAATCAGACCCTGGAGTTCCAGTTGGAATGAGACCAGTTCCACCTGCTGGAGGTTCTAATCAATGGCAACTAATCTGGAACACCTGGTTCTAATTTTATGGACCTGTAGCTGTGATAAATGGGAAGGTGTCCTTTTCCATGTTATCTGTTTTTTTATTGTATGTGTAAGTTTTTGGAGTATCTGAGTTGGGCAGCTGTTGGATAACTTTTTTTGTTCGGTTAATAAAACTAGAAGCAGTTCGCTAAGCTCCACAGGTGGGATGTGGGATGACCCACATGACAATCATTGTATTAGTAGGATACAGTATTTTAATTAACCCTATTCCACAGGTTTACAGAATATTGAGCACTCTAGCAACCCCAGCACTATTTAATATAAAGTTCTCTTCATGAAACAGATTAAACCAGTTAGTTTTATTTTGTCGAAACACACAAGGTTTTATATACTTATTTGTCTATCTATCCATCTATCTATTTAGTTATTCATCCATCCATCTTACTACCTATCCATCCATCCAGCATCTTTCTAACATCATACATAGGTTGCTTCACAAATTAAACAAATAAACACCAGTGAAACCTTCAAAAGTAGAAACAAAACATGTCTAATCGTAGTTTTATCATTTTAAGAAACACGACTCACAAAGGCCTTATGGGAAATTTTGTTTTTAGTCAGTGCACAGAGGATTATATTACAACCGGAGTTGATACACATTACGGTATAAATAAAATGATTATAGCTTTATATCTTTGTAAGAAATATTAATTTGTATGCTTTAGTCACAATGCCCTTTTGCTGTATTTTTCCATTTTATCACGAGGATGCTGTGTGCGCGCGAAGCTGACCTTGTTATTGTGCTCTTCCTCGGAACAGAACCTTATTTTTGATTAAGATGGAACTTTATTTTTGGACTTTAATGATGAGTTCCTTTGTCTTTTCCAGGCTCTCCCCTGGTCGTTTCTCTGATTGGGGCATTGCTCAGAGAATTTCCCGAACGCTGGGGCTACTACCTGGAGCAGCTGAGAAAGCAGAGATTCAAGCGAATACGCAAGTCTTCCTCTTATGATTATGATGCCCTGGATCAGGCCATGGACGCAAGCCTGCAGGTCCTCGAAGAAGAACACAGAAAACTCTACAAAGATCTGAGTGTCCTGGAGAAGGACATCAAAGTTCCTGCCAAGGTCAGTTTGAGATAAAATGTCTTAATGTTTTAATGGAAGTTATTGAGTTTTGTATTAACAATCAAAGAGCAGAAAACCTCTGCAAGTGAAAGCCATTATGGCTGTCGTTTTTAGGATTTTGACGTCATTCCCGACAGTCACATCATTCCCGGCCAATAAACTGTCATACCGATATTATCAGGTGATGATTACTAGTAAACTGGTATAAATGGTTATATAACGGCTGATAAATAACAAAAAAACAAATGAAGAGACAGACAATGGATTTTTAACCACGTTGATTGCGTCCACTTTTTTAACTTAAGTACATGGGAGAATTAATCCCAATATTTTAATAAATTAGATAAGTCGTGTTTATCTTTTTTATTGGCGGGTATCAGCTGAGGGTTAACAGTTATGCACTAAAGGCAGTGTGGATGTCTCTTCTGTTTCGGGGACAGTTCAGCCACATCCACCGAGCACGAGGTGAGATTTTATTATATACTACATGGGAACGTAAAAAACAAAATAAAACTCAGTTTATATTTTTATTTATATATAATATGTATGTGTATATATAGTTTCAGAGGCAGGTTAGGTGAGGTCACCATGTTCCGAGCAGAGCTAAGCACTGCAGTATATACTACCAATAATGATATCTTGCTGGGGTGACTCCGGAGGTGGAGCAGTGGGGTGGCCTAGGGTTAGAGCGAATTCATCATGGCCTACTTTTATCTTGGCCCCCCACCCCCTTATGTGTATTCAAATTACTAAGAAAAAATGATTAAAGAGGAAACTCTTAGTGATGTACCATTTCCATCTGAAAAGAGGTCTCAGTGCTGAGATAAGAACTCATACATGAGATTTATTACTGGTGTTGGGCGTGGTTTGTGTGTACAGGTGCTTTCTGTGGTGTGGGGTCGGGAGCAGGAGGAAGTGGAAGATATCCTCCAGGAATTTGTAAATAAATCTCTATTGTTTCGGGATTGTAACCAGCGTCCGTATCTGTACTTCCTGCATGACCTGCAGCTCGACTTCCTCAAAGAGCAAAACTGTACCCAGCTAGTGGTGAGCATGCACCTTCACTTTCCTCCTGACCAAAACACAGTACCGCAGGATGTCTTAATGTTAGAACAGGTGATTCCAAAAGAACGGTGATTCCAAAAGTGTGTATATGTGTGTTTGTATGTATGTGTAAATGTATACACAAGAATGTGACCATATATATGAATACAGAATGCAGATTTTTGAAGAATATTGATTATAAATATTGATTCTAAAACAATTAGTGATTATAAAAGAATAATGATTTTAAAAAGAATAATGATTCTGAAGGAATGAGGATTCTAAAAAAAGAATATTTAAAAGATTATTCATTCTAAAAGGATAGTGATTCTAAATAATAATTCTAAAACCCTAGTGATTTTAAAAGAATAGTGAATCAATTGACGAGTGATTCTAAAAATAATATTGATTTCGAAAACAGTAGTGATTCTAAGAGCGATTCTAAAAGAGTAGTGATTTTAAAAGTATATTGATTCTAAAAGAATAGTGTTATAAAATGAATAATGATTGTAAGATAATAGCGATTCTTAAAAATATAATGATTCTAAAAGAATAGTGTTTCTAAAATGTTGATCTAGGGATTCTAAAAGAACAGTGATTCTAGAACAGTGATTCTAAAAAAAAATAGTGATTCTAAAGGATATTGATTCTAAAAGAATAGTGATTTCAAAACCATAGTGATTCTAAAAGAGCAGTTTTAAAATGGATAGTGATTCAGAAACCATAGTAATTCTAAAAGAGTAGTTATTCTAAAAAGAATACAATCACTATTTAGAATCACTCCTCTTAGAATCACTCATTATTCTTTTAGAGTCTTATATTTTTAAGAATTGCTATTCTTCTAAAATCATTCATTTTATATCACTATTCTTTTAGAATCAATATCCTTTAAAATCACTAGTCTTTTAGAGTCACTGTTCTTTTAAAATCATTCTATTTTTAAGAATCACAATCACTAATATTTTAGAATCAATATCTTTTAGAATCACTATTCTTTTTAGAGTCCTTTTTTTTAGAATCACTATTCTTTTAGAATCACTATTCTTTTTAGAGTCCTTTTTTTAGAATCACTATTCTTTTAGAATCACTATTCTTTTTAGAGTTCTTTTTTTAGAATCACTATTCTTTTAGAATCACTATTCTTTTTAGTCCTTTTTTTTAGAATCACTATTCTTTTAGAATCACTATTCTTTTTAGAGTCCTTTTTTTTAGAATCACTATGGTTGAATCACTATGTTTCGATATTGATATTGATTCAATGGATATTGATTCTAAAAGAATAGTGATTTCAAACCGTAGTGATTCCAAAAAAATAGTTATTCTAAAGAAAATACTGATTTAAAAAAGAACAGTGATTCAAAAAGCTTAATTCTTCTAAAAAGTATTGTGATTCTAAAAAAAAAAAAGGGATTTCTAAAACCAGTAGTGATTCTAAAAGGAAAGCAATTTTAAAAAGTATTGTGATTCTTAAACAATAAGAGATGTGAAGCTCTCTTGTGTTTGATTTTATGCTGTAGGATGGAGTTGTGTTTAAGCTGTTTAGTTAAACACTGAATGAACTCTGAGGTATTTTTTGATGTCTTGTGTTTTTAAATGTCATCTCATTAAGGAACTACATGCTAAAGTGGTCCGTCAGTATGAGGGAGCATACAGGAAGATTCTGCCCATTTCTGGAGATGTGGAGGCGCTATATTGGTATCGTTTCCTGCCACATCACATGGCACGAGCGGAGATGTCTAAGGTAAGTTTGTAAATTTCCTGTCTGTCACACTGGAGCTACAGAGTGTGGATGGAAATTAACTGGAGTGATTACGTTTATGGCGTTGTGTGCGGTTATACTTTTATAAAATCTCTAAAACAAACTGCAGGAACTGGGACATCATCACCGTGGGGTCATGTGACTCAAATGTCATGTTTATTTTTATTTGTATATATATTCATAAAATTATTCATTCATTTGTTGTTTTTGTTTCTTCTTGTATAAAATCAAATATGTATATGTTACTGGCCGACATTAACAGTCTCCGCCCACAACAATCTGAATCCAGAAGTCATATTCAGCAACTGATACCTGGAAGGAACATTGTGTGGAGATGTTGAGAGACCTGGTGGAGTTTACTTAGAGTTCCTCAGGGTGTCACTAAGTTCTTGTTTAAAATGTTAGCCAATCACAGTGAAGCTATTGAAGATATTAAAAATGTTAATATAATAAATATAAGGCACAGCTACAAAATCAGGCTCTTTACCTTGTAGGGCTTTAAAACCGAGTGAGGAGAAAAAAGAACCAAAAACTCTCATCTCTGGAGGAAACCTATCAATTAATCAGTTAATCAGTCTCCCCAGCATTTCCCGACTACGCTCTGAGGAAAAAAAAGGAAAGGTTAACAAAATACTTTACTGATATCACCTGTTGTGTTAGTTTCATTATCCATGAAATGAGGTCATGCAAGTGAGCGATACATAACAGCCAATCAGCATCAAGTGAGTGACGTGGCAGCCTTGTTGAGTTTCCTGTGGTGGGCGTGTGCGGACATGGGACATCCATTTAAGTCATATTCTATGCCTATGGTGCTCTGCTTAATCCCATTAATCCCACACCTACCTTCAGTGATTTAAAAAAACCCAAGAAAAGAAATAAAGCACCTCTGAGGTGTTTGTTTTCTTTCATCATCATTTCACCTATTAAACTGACACTGATTTTACTAAATAATAACAGACTTTTAATTAATCTTTAAGAAGAATGATGTAATTTATTAAAGTGATTTTTTTGTTCTTTACTTTTTTTTCTTCTCTTTTTTCCAGGAACTTTATTCCCTGATGTTTTCACTTGACTGGGTGAAAAATAAGGCTCAGGTCATGGGCTCCGCCCACTTAATCAATGATTACGTAGAGCATGGTGACATTCTTGACAAAGAGGTGCGTCTGATCTCACTTTTTAGCATTTGAGTTTCACTAATATCTATTTTACACCCTTTCTGTATTATTTAAATAATAAAAATAATATCAGTAACTAGGATTAAGTGGTTCAGAAAATGAGTGAATGAATATCAGTAACTTAAGTTGGGCTGCACCGTGGTGCATCGATTAGCACTTTCCACTGTCCCACTGCAAGAGGGTCCTGGGTTCAAGCCCTGTGCCCAGTGAGGACGTTTTTGTGAAGGGTTTCTCGATTTCGCCTCGGTGTGAATGGTTTTGATGTGTCTGTGTGTGTATTATAATAATAATAATAATAAAAACAATAATAATAATTAAAACAATAATAAAATAATACTAATAAGGATGATGAGGATATATTAATAATAATAATAATAATGAAAAAATAATAATTAAAATAACTAATTATTATTATTATTATATTCTCAGCATCCTTATCAGTATAATTTTATTATTATTGTTATTATTATTATTATTATAGTAACAGTCATGCTCTGTGGTGCTCATGCATATGAAATGTTATGTTAAATGTAATGTAGAAATATAAATCTGTTTTTTGCTGTTATTAGTTAGGATGTAATAGTTAGTGATGTTGGTGTTTTTGTTGTAAGATGAGGTGAAACAGGTCAGTTAGCAGAGAGGAGAACACGAGGGTTGACCTGAAATCACAGGTTGGTTTTAAACACTCGGGTGTTTGTGTTTCTTCAGAACAGTGAGGTGAGGCTGCAGTTTCAGGAGTTCTTGTCTTTAAACGGTCATCAGTTGGAGCAGAGGCCGTTCCCTGACGTGGTGCAGCTCGCCCTGGCTCAGCCGCACATCTCTGAGGTCTATCGGCAGGCGTTACGGCAGGCGCAGGAGAGGGCCAGCAGGGGGCAGTTCTACCTTGACTGGATGTATGCTATCTGTACACGATCACACTCTGTATACTGAGGGAATCTGAATATCTGATCTGAAGTTTATTAAAGATGCTCTCGATTGGATAAATGTTCCATTCGTGCTGATGTATACGTTACACTGCGTTTTGTGGCCTCAGGAATAAGAGCAGGCTGGAGAGTCTGTCACAGCTTGTGCTGCACCCTCAACAGAACTCCATCTACTATGCCTGCTTCTCTCGAGACGGCCACAAGATCGCCTCCTGTGGGGCAAGCAAGACACTGCGGGTGAAGACGAGCTGGGTTTCTTTATTTACTCTTTCAGGTTGAGGGAAGAGTTCTGTGTTCTGTATTACTAATTATACATGAGGTATCTCACTCCCTCCCTCCCTCCCTCTCTCTCACTCTCTTTCTCTCTCTCTCTCTCTCTCTCTCTCCCCCTCCCTCTCTCCCTCACCCTTTTCCTCCCTTACACTTTCTTTCTCTCTCTGTCTCACTCTCTTCCATCCTCTCTTTTCCTCTTTCTTTCTCTCCCTCCTTCTCTCTCTCTCTCTCTCTCTCTCTCTCTCTCTCTCTCTCTCTCTCTCTCTCGCTCTCTCGCTCTCTCTC
>JAQMYF010000007.1:4325370-4339282 GCA_030014195.1 Neosilurus mollespiculum
GGAGCCAGAGCTTGGTCCACATTGGTAACAACATGTCGAATTCGTTTCCAGTGGGGGTTGGACTCCGCCAAGGCTGCGGTGTAGGAAATATGCAGATTGTTTTTCTTTTGAAAATGAAATCAAACTCATAAATTCTGCCGACTTAATTGAATGCCCTGAAGGTCCAAAATGTGTACCAGCTTTCTTCTCAGGATAATGTAAAGAGGTCACATGACTCAAGCTTAGTGAGAGTGTAGTGATTTACGAAGAAATCAGAAATTATCCTTCAAAAATCAATGGGGAGCTCATGGTTTTTCAGGATTTTCATTTTGCAACTGTATCACCCCGGGATAATGAAACTAATAGGTCAGGTGATATAAATGAAGGAGGAAATCAGTGAGTGAAACGTGGCGAAAAAAACCCCCCTCAGTGTTAATCATAATTCTAATTAGACTTTCCAAACTCTCCTGTTACATGTGAACATATTTTCATTATCGGGTGGTTTTTATTTACAGTTTCAAAGTCACAATCTGTGAAAGTCCTTTTGATAGTTTAAATTGGCCAGTTTTAAAAGGCTGCTGTTTCACTCTAGCGAGAGTGGAGTAGGTGAATCCTATTTAAACTAGTGAATTTCTGAATACAATAAAACTTGGCATTTAATCATGAGCGATTCTGTTTATTCCATGTGCTCATTTATATTAAAAAAAGTACCACGCCATGTATTCATATGCAGGTTAGTTCAGTATTGCCAGCGGAGACATGAGATGATTACGTGACTGTTTTCATTACAGTGTCGCCCCCTGTGTGTGGATTAGTTGTTTGGTTTTATTCTCTAAACTAAAAAAGGTTCATGACACCAAGTGTTTTAATAGGAATAGATACGAACTGTACGCAAAATCTTTTACTAAGTTTGGGTTTAATTTCCCCCTTAAAGGAGCCACACTACTCTTCTAACACCCACCTCGGACACCTATCAGTAAAAATATCTATCAGGAGCTCCGCCTTTACGCAGTGAATTGATCTCTGTTATAAGACCTACAGCCCTAAGTTTCTGATAGAGTTTGAACTTAGATTAGGACATTCCTCTAAATAGAAATAATCGGACCGAGTGTCAGAAGGTCAGTATTGATACCTTAAGTTTATTTTTATTTTTGGTAGTTCACACTATCCTTCATTGGGGTGTTCAGGGAGACATTTTGATTGATGGCAGGAACTCAGAGATGTCATTAATATTGTGTCAGGCGGGTCTGATTAATCTCACACACACTCACAGCGTGATACTGTCGAACCTTTGTATCCGTCCCCCTCAAGCCCAGCTCGCTTCTCCTCGGCTTCGTGTTTCTTCAGAACTGTTCGGTATATTTTTATTTTATTTTTACCCCATAATGAATCCTTGAACAACGTGAATTGCTGTCTCATTGTAATTTAATGATCATGTTATGATGTGTTTGTTGTTCTTCTCATCACTGGCTCTTGTTGGACTTTGTGCAGGTGCTCGAGGTTCCCTCTGGTAACACTTTAGCCACACTTCATGGTCACACCAAAACGGTGCACCATTGCCTCTTCACCCAAGATGGACAAACTCTCATCACCTCCTCAGAAGATACCACCATCCGGGTAATATCTGTATTCCTTAACGATTTAAATAAAATAATGTATTAATAAGTTATAGGGTGTATTTTAATAATGAGCTGAACTGTGTGTGTTTCTATGGATACGGAATATAATAGCTGTATGTAAATGTAAATACTCGTGAGGGGTGATGCACCAAATAGTTCAGCAGGGGTCTTGTACAGTTCGGGGTGATTTTCACCAGTAGGTGGTGTTTTAATCCGTTTTATCCAATTAAAATAATCACATGTATTGAATATTAACACCAGCACTGATCTTAATTACAGTGAATTAAAATTACATAAAAAACAAACATGCTGATGAACCACATGTACAACAAAAGGTGTGTGTGTGGGTGTGTGTGTGTGTGTGTGTGTGTGTGTGTGTGTGCGCGCGCACTGTTAATAGTGATTATTGTGTATGTATAATCTCTCTCTCTCTCTCTCTCTCTCTCTCTCTTGCTTTCACTCACTCACCCACTCTCATTTCTCTTTTACTCTCTCTCACTTTTATTCACTCTCTCTATTTCTCTCATTTTCTCTTTCTCTCTCTCTCTCTCTCTCTCTCTCTCTCTCTCTCTCTCTCTCTCGTTTTCACTCACTCTGCCTCACTTTCTCTCTTTCACTCACTCACCCACTCACATTTCTCTTTTACTCTCTCTCTAACTCTCTCTCTCTCTCTCTCTCTCTCTCTCTCACTCATTTTTACTCTCTTTCTCTCTCTCAGGTGTGGAGGTGGATGACAGCAGGGCATTGCTTGATATTAGAAGGCCATAAGGAAGCCGTTAGAAGGTTTCATCCTCTGCCTTCCTCCTCTTTATCCTCGGCTCTGCTGTCCTGGTCATTTGATGGCTCCGTGAAGGTAATTGTCTGCAGAACTGTGCATGTGTGTGTGTGTGCGTGATGTTACATAATAATTTAGAATAGGCAGTAGGAACAGATATATGACTTTTTTGATGTGTATGACATGTTTAAATATGCTATGTGTATAAATATAAAGTGCACATATTGTGAATATAACGTATAACGTGTGTATATGCAGGTGTGGGATCTGAAATCAGGAGAGAAGCTCCAGGACCTGAAGTGCCATGAAGGTGCTGTTCTCTCAGGGGACGTGTCCCCTGATGGACAGCTCTTCTCCACCACCTCAGCAGACAACACTGCCAAGGTGAGGACGCCAAGGTGAATGTTCTTTTTCCAGCTCCAGGGAACTCCAAGGAGACGGTTCTGTGCATGTTGTTCCTGCAGGATTCTCTGCACCGTGGTGTAGTTGTTAGCACGTCCACCTCTCTACAAGGTCCTGGGTTCGAGTACCGGGCTTAGCGAGGGTGTTTTTAAGTTTTCATGCTTCCCACGTGCTTGTGTGGGTTTTCTTTGGGTACTCCGGTTTCCTCCCTCAGTCCAGACTCCCTGCAACCCTAGTAGAATTAAGCGGTTCTGCGAATGAATGAAAATTCTCATTTTACTGAGAGTGTGTGTGAGAGAGAGAATATGTGTGTTTTTGTGTCTGTGAGAGTATATATGTGTGAGTGTGTGTGTGTGAAATGCAACACTGAAACACTCATTAATGCATAAACCAACATTGGTTAATTAACACTGTGGGCCATGTATGTGTGAGAGAGAGTGTGTGTTTGTGTGTGTGAGAGAGAGAGAATGTGTTTCTGTGTGTGAGAGTGTGTGTGAGTGAGTGAGTGTGTGTGTAAAATGCCGTATGGTTCTGTGTTTGTGATACTCATTCTGCTGGTGTTGAAACACTCATTAACGTGTAATGTAGTTCAACATTGGTTAATTAACACTGTGGGCCATTACCCTATGTATACACACACACACACACATTCTCTTTGTTTTCAGTGTGGTCAGTGCTAGTTTATTCATCTGTATGCGTGTAAGTAATGAGGTGTTTTTCCTGGAGTACAGCTGTAAACTGGTTTTCTATTCTTCTGTGCTGTGTCGCACTGTAGTAGTGTAGAAGTCCTCTTCATATGTCACACATCCGGTCTCCATTTTTATGCTACACATAACGAGTCCGTGCCGGAGCTAATTCCCCTGTTCCTTTTATTGTTTATGTATGAACAGTATCTGTAGTGCTGTAAGACCTGGCTTTATGTTGGTCAACAGTATAATCAGCTGAATTACGCTGCAGAGTAGAAATTCCTCCACTTTATCTGTCGCCTATTTCTGATGCTCCCGAGCTCTGTTAACAGCTGCTATGGCTAGGCCTCATCACCTGCACCCTCATTACAACTGACGCCCAAACACCGGACTACTGTCTGCTTTTCTCCAGAGGGGGAGTCCGCAGGAGTGTGTGTTTCACAGTACCCTTCAGTGTGTGTGCCGTGCCAGCGGTGCGGGATACATAGTCTTGACGTCGTCTCCCTGCTTACCGGAAATAACGGATGGGTTTCTAATGACTACAACCATGCTCGGTTTGGATTAAAGAGGACCATTTAAGCACACTGTCATCTTTTGGATTTTGTGATTCAAAGCCTATTTTCACCTTTTCACTCCGTGAATTAGTTTATTTCACTGTGAAGTGACTCGACTTGACTGAATGGATGGAGTGAGTATTTTTAGTACGGTTTATATTAAGCTTTTTTTTTTTTTTTTTTTTTTTAAAGTTTGCTTATCTGTTAGAGTCTGAGTTACTTGTATTATATACTAGTTACGTTACTGTAGTAGGACATTTTTCGCTTAGCCATACATTATTTTTTGGGTGGTGCCTTCTGATTTTGCTACATGCTTAGGCTTCAGCATAATAACAAAAAGATAGAAAGAAAGAAAAAAGAATTAAAAGTGCCATTGATTTTGGATCATATGACTTCGGTTAAAAAATGTGATATAAAGACAATGCAATAATTCGTTGATCAAAATACTTGTTTGTTTTATTTTTGTACTTTTGCTTTTTGTAATCATATACACTAAGTCTAATTTAAAGGAGCTAATTTTATTTAACTGTAGTGTGAACAGTTACCTTGTTTTTGCTCCTAAACAACGCTAGGGCTATGTTTTTGTTTTAAAGTGTCAGTATATAATGACACTGACATGGATTTTACATGTATGACTTGTTATATTGTGCCTCACCATACTTCCCAAGACTTAGAAGAACAGGTTCATAACCTACAGGCAGAGGTTGAAAGACTGCGGGAATGTCTGCAGGACTCTCTGAAGCTACATCGCAGCATCCTCAAACAATGGTAGCAGTCTGATAAAAAACACTCCTATAGCTTGGTAGCCCAACAACCAAACCCGGCCCCATTCACAATGACTTTAGACAGGGGTGAGTCACATGTAGAAAATATGTCTCCTGACCCTCCAATTCATATCAGACATTTGGGAAACGTCAGGGGGAGGACATTTTGCCAAGGCAATTCTCCCTCCAGACACTAACTGAGCCTCGCCAGCTTGCCACATCTCCACAAGAGTGGCATGTCCTGGGCCATGTTGAGGACACAGACTCTCAGGCCCACTGGAACACCCCATTGAGAACCAAAGTTAATTCATTATCTGTGGAGGTGACTTTGGACACTGGTTCTTCACTCTCTGTGGTGTGTGCTGACCTTGTATGTGTCAATAATGTCTATTCAAACAAAACACATCAGTGGGCGGGACCATCAGTGAATCTGGTTAACAATGTCACCTGCACCGCAACGGTGTGACTTGGCTCTCCATTGGCTTCATGGGGAAATGCTTCTACCAGCGTTTCACTATTATCCATGAACTATCCTCGCCTTTCATCCTAGGGATGGATTTAATGATTAGAGCCTCCCTGACCATCCATGTTCCATCCAGAACTATCCTTATGGATGACGTCCCTTGTCCTGTGGACGAGGATGTGGACTGCACAGCTGAATCATTCACTGCAGTGAGAACCATCATGTTATTAGTCGCCTTAAAATCCAGACTGGAAGAGGGGCAGAAAGCAGCCATGCTCAGTCTCTTAACAGCTTGACGACATGTTTGATGGTCATTTGGACATGGTCATCTTGAACACACTTCAATTACTGAACAGACAATAGATACAGGGGATGCAAAGCCTGTAAAACTCCCTCCCTATCGCACCTCTCAAACTAAAAATGCATCATAGAGGAGCAGGTTGAGCAAATGCTGCAAGATGGCATCACTGAGCCTTCCAGTGGTCCATGGGCTGCCCCAGTCGTTATCGTAAACAATCCTGGCTCTGACCGAAGGTTTTGCGTAGACTTCAGAGGCATTAACCAGGTCACACAGGAAGACACATACCCATTACCATGTGTCAACGATTCACTTGACTTCCTGTCAATGGGGGCGTTCATTACAACACTGGACTTAGTACACTCTTACTGCAGTCTCAAGTAGCTCATTTCTTGCCCTAACCGTCTAGCCTGCTGGTCGCTGCAACTACAAGATTTTGACTTTCCAATAGTTCACAACAATGTGCCAGACACCTTGTCTCGTAACCCCCTGCCCCTGAGCAATGACACGCCCACAGACCTCTTACCTGAGTACGCTGTTATTGGCAGTTTAGACCTATCCACCTTGCCCCTGGTGCTTTTGACTGATCGCTCACATTTGACACAGCTTCAGTTGAATGACCCAGACACAGGCCATCTTATCAGAAATCTTGAAGCAAACTCACATGCTTACCCAAACAAGAACAACACCCCCAAAATTGTCATTCATGATGGGTTACTTTACTACTCTGACCCCTAAGCTAAGTGTGGTTTGCATCCCCTGATTAAACTGAAACTTTATGCCCCCACATCGATCCGTGGCACCCTGCTCACTTATTACCATGACCACCCAACTGCAGGCCATCTAGGTTTTTCAAAAACACTGGCATGACTTACGCTCAGATTTTTTTGGCCTAAAATGGCAACAGACATCAAAAGGTATGTCACTTCCTGCTCAGTGTGTCAACTCATCAAGCCGAGTCAGAGAAAACCTGCTGGTCTCATGGTTCCCATCTCACTTCAAAAGCCATGGGAATATGCTTGGTCTTTTGGTCTTTTTTGACTATTTCTCTACCTGAATTAAAGTGTGTGCAGTCAGGGAGGCAACAGCCCAGGTGGCAGCTGGGAACTTTGCCAGTGAGGTATTTGCCAGACATGGTGCCCCTACCTACCTTATCTCTGACAGAGGTTCACCCTAAGTCAATGAGTTGTTTGAACATGTTGTTTCCACCCTGGGGTCTGTGCACAGGCTTATCAATGTACACAAATGCAACAGAGCATGTGAAACAGACACTCAAAACAGTCATATGTGCCAATATTGGGGACAAGCACACATCATGGGATAAATATCTATCTGCTTTGTACTGCATGCAGCCCCCCATGAAAACACAGGCCTCAGCCCTTCCATGATGCTGTAGGGTCGGGAGCTGGACATCCCCCTCGACCTCATCACCCATCACTCAACTATGAGGGTGTCTGACCCTAACCCCAATCGAACTGATCGATATGTCCTCAGGCCAAGACACCACCCCAGAATCACATCCGGATGGTCAGCCATCAGATGGACAAACTTTTATTTTACTGACAAACTTGACCTGAAGTAGACAGTTAGTTTGTTTCATAGGTGCATGTTTAAAGCTGAAAGGCAGTGTTATGGGCGACACATCCTGAGTTAAAGTATATTTTTATATTCTTTGTGTTTATATTGTGCCTTAATGGTACCGGTTTCACCACAGTTTACATTTTCTTCTCATTTTTGTTACATTGTTCAGATTCCTATATAAGCAGTTAATGACTGATTGAGAAGCTAATGACTGTAAAAATAAAATAAAGAGGGGGGGGGTGTTACTTTGTACTTATTCTTTTTGTGCTTCTGTTTTTCACTGTATACTCTATCCACTGTTATATATATATATATATATATATATATATCAATATGCCTGACATCATGTCACTTTTCATTGGGTTCATGTATGACAACATGTTAAGTGTTGCTTGGTTGCTTTTTCAGCTGTGTATGGCTGAGGACAGCTTTGTTCTCACAAGAGGGGAATATGTAAGTTAGAGTACAGCTGTGCTACTGGTTTCTTTTGTGCTGTGTCGCACTGTAGTAGTGTGCGCCTCTTAATATGTCACACATCCGGTCTCCATTTTTATGCTACACATAACGAGTCCGTGCACGAGCTAATTCACCTGTTCCTTTTATTGTTTATGTACGAACAGTATCTGTAGTGCAGTGTAGACATGGCTTTATGTTGGTCGACAGTATAATCAGGTGAATAAAGCTGCAGTGTAGAAATTCCTTCACTTTATCTGTTGCCTATTTCTGATGCTGTCGAGCTCTGCTAACGGCTCCTACAGCTAGGCCTCATCACCTGCACCCTCATTACAACACGCTGCCGTCCCGTCCCCCTGACAGACTTGTTTTCATTACAAAAGTGAAAAAACTTTGTTTGTACATCAGTGTGAAGACTGTCTCACTGTGAACAAAGAGTATCATTAACACACCTGTGTCACCACTACACTGATTGTGTGTCCTCAGGTGTGGAGCTGTTTTTCATGGACCATGCTTTTCTTCCTGCAAGGCCACAAAGCTTGTGTGCGCAGCTGCCGCTTCTCCTGGGACAACAAGCGCCTCGCCACCGGTGATGACAACGGAGAGATCAGGGTGAGTGAGGAAGAAGAAGCAACATTACCGCCTGTTCACCTGTTCCTGGCTCAGGGGCAGACTCTTACCCATCCCTGTCTTCCAGATGTTTCTCATCCTGTATTCGTCCTCTCATACACCACACGGAAGGTTAAAAAAAACAAACACGACTCATTTTAAAATCATAACGCAGTGTTATTTATTTATTTACGTGAACATAAACAAACTACTGAGGTATGAGTCACTGAAGTAGAAACAGATCCTGTAAAGCTCTCAAATCTCACTCTTTAGTTCTGATTTATTTTACACACACACACATGTACGCATTAAAACATTTTTAGAGCTCTATCCTATAGGGCTGGTGATCTAAAAGGTATATTGTGATGTTTTCTGACATTTTCATGATATCTCAGGATACACAGTATTCTGTATCACACTATAAAAATCATGTTCAGTAATTTAAAGAACAGGAGCGAACATGCAGACTGACTCCTGACAGACAGGGTGCGCTCACATGCTCTTGTGCACCCTGTCTGGACTCATTGTGATGGATACCTGATATAGACACATCAATCTCAACACAGGACACATGGATATAAGTGTGTGTGTGTGTGTGATAATGATGTATCAATATATTGACCAGCCCTAATATTTTATAGACATTGATAATAATGAAATATTTCCAGCATGTCAGGAGGTCAAGTAAGCGGAGGAGTTTGCACATGATGAGGAGGTAACAGATATTTGGGTTCTGTGTGTTTCAGAGTGAAGTGAAGGTGTTTGAAGTGTTTATTTGGAATGTGTATTAGAACATTCGTGGATGAGAGCTAAGGGGGTTCGATACCAGCTGTGGTCTGTTCTGTTCATGTTTATGGGCTTGGAAAAAAAAAAGAACAGCAATCCACCTCTTAATGAGGGAAGAAGGACAGCGGGGGGATCTCCTCCTCTCACTGCGACATGATACACAGCCAGAACAGGGATTTCAACTTCCATTCTCTCATCTCATGGTTGTTTTATTCTTTCTTCTTCTATCTTTTCTGCTCCTCTTAAACATATCCCCCCACCCTGTCGTATAAACCCTACAAGCTGTGTTTTATCTTTTAAACCTGCTGTTTAGAGAACTCTAGAGATGGAAGCCTCGATTCGTGTAATCCAAACCCTCCAGTGTCTCGCTGCTCAAAACTTGTTTTTATTTATACATCGGTTCATTTGGCAAGGATGAGGACGATGGCATGCACTACATCAGTTTCCATAGAAACCTAGCATGTTAGCATTTCCGCCTATGCTTCAGAACACTGTGTACCAATACGTACTAGAACTGGGCTAATAACACAACCGTGTACAAGCTTTCACTGCAGTGACCTTAAAACTCTTTGACTTGTTGACCTTACATCACATGTCCATCAGGGTGTCTGTCAAACGCCATAAATCCAAATAAAAATAAATGCTGAGTGATTATGAGTTAAATCCAGACAGTGCTGCAGCCATCCATGATCAGGAGTCCAAGAGAGCAAAACTGGGTGAGGGTGGGAGGGGCATACTTTCTCTCACCTGTCAATCACAGTGAAACTAACATGTGCATGCCCATAGAGAGCGCTTTTTACTCCTCCCTGTAACGCAGCTGGCTTGTGATTGTGCTCACCATTGCTGATTGACAGCTGTCATATGGTCGGTGAATGGTACTAGTTCCGTCTCTCACTGAGTTTTTCCACCTTCATTCGCTTTAGTTTAAAAACATCATTACCATCAGGGAGCTGTAGGTATGGGTTCCGTCTGTCCATCACACTTTAGTTTCCAGATGTTTGCTTGCCGCGTGCTGATGCTGGGCCTTTCAAACTCAGTATGCTGGCTCACTACTATGAGTGCTAGGCTGTTTGTGTTTAAGTGACCTTGACCTACTTTTCAAGGTTACAGAGGCATAACTCTATGTTAGGTGTCCGGACATTTACTTGCTGCTTGTTCTATATTTTGAAATGGTCCTTTCAGCGGGAGTGTCTGGACCCCTGTGGTGTATTTTTTGAAACAGCTACTGTATCCAAGACAAATCTGGAGAATTTTATCATTGGTAGTTCTTCCCAGAGTTTAAAGATGATTCTTGCATCCCATTTGATGAAGAGCACTCTTTATATTTGTATTTTCTAATTTAAATGCTTAAGTGATAGAGAGCTGGTTACCGTGTGCACGGTTTACATTTTTAATCATTTAACGGAACGTACCCTGCCTCACCTGTGCAGTGAGTGCTCATACACGTCCTAGCTTTTTATCCAAGCACACCCCTGTGAGGTTCATCTCCTTCATGTTGAAATGATTATGTTTATCTTCTTCAACCGAGTCCATGATAGAAAGCCTCCTGAATGTGGTGGGAGAGATAATAGTTATATACATCCAAAGATTTGTAGGTTTTGAGTAATTGTTGTGTGTGAAGTTCAGGGTAGTAAACCAGCAGTTTATTATGAGATCTATCCAATGCAACTTTATCCAAGTTTATTCATTTAAGTTCATTGTTGGTTTTAAAGAGACTCCACGGATGTACTCTTGTCTTTTCTTTTGCCAACCTGCGGCCTGACACACACACACACACACACACATGCACGCACACCAGTACTATCAGTAATAACTACCATGTCTTCTCTGCCACAAGGTGCTAATGTGTTTTCTTTGGTGTTTATCCCGTGTGCAGCTCTGGGACCTGTTGAATGGAAACCTGCTGAAGATTTGCTCCCGAGAGACCAAGGACTCGATGCACTCCTTCCATGGGGGCTGGGTGACTGATTTGCACTTTTCTCCTGATAGCAAGGTCCTCGTCTCTACTGGCGGATACATCAAGGTATTCACACACACACTCAGTACTTGGGCTCTGATTAGATCTAGTCTGTGTTATGTTAATAAACAGATCGAGCTGCAGGTCAGATTAATTAATTGTTATTCTGTTTATTTGGAGATTTTTTTAAATAAAGTATTTGTTGAACGTTGTGCTGATGTTTGTACTGTTATATGTGTGTATTTATGTGTCTTCTCATCTTTGGTAAACGGTTACTATGGATACCATGGAGGTGTTGTGAGAGTAGTAAGTGATGAATGCGAGCCTGCTTTTCTTGAAGCTACTCTGGATGTTGAAGCGAGACGTATTTTAGGTTCATCTGAGTGTCCTTGGTGTTATGCTGCTTATTAATGTGAACCTGGTGCTTTATTGGAGCGCATTATCCTATCTTTCATGTCAAGCTTCAGTCAGGATTTAAATCGCCCCCTACTTGTTGGGAATGGTTTTATTAAAAAAGTCTAGACAATATATCAGATGGCCCGGTGGTCGGGGGTTCAAGCCCCACTATAACCAAGTTGTTACTGCTGTCCCCCCAGTGCAGCTAAAAAGTAGGCCACTGTGTTGCCGTCAGCGTGTTTCTAATTAGGATTAAGGGGTTCAGAAAATGAATGAATGAATGAATCAGGTTAGGTTTAATCTAGAGGTGTGTGAGGATCCACAGGCATGGATAATAACAAACAGGACCTATATGGTTCTAGTTTTAATTGCCCATGTACTTGTCTTGTGTTCTATAGTATGTGGATGTGATCAAATTAAAGAAAAGGTCTCTGGTTTGAAGGAATTATGAGATGACTGGAGTTTGTCCTTTTTAAGGTCACTCAAGGTTAAAGGTAACTGTTTCATTTGAAAATCCATATATGGTTCCTGTTAGTGTTTCCATAGTAATGGTATGTCCATCAGCACTCATTTTTAAGTTTTGTCCCTTTTGTCCATGCTCTGACCTTCACCTTTGACCCAGACATTCCAAAATCAAATCATCTCTGGGACTCAGGTAGGGTAGTGTCCCTGTGGAGATGAGGATTCTATTCACAGACAAAATGATTACAGTAATAAAACCTTTATTGGACGGATACAATGTCACTCGGACGTGGGACTCTATATTGGACAGAAATTATGTCATTTGAAACGCACGTGACACAGCAACTCGATAAACTGTTAGGTAAGGACCGACTGCCTGTTTTTCCTCTCTGGCTGAGATGAGCTTGGGGTAGAAAAGAGGGAGTGAAAAACATGCAGCAGTGGATTTGAAATGAAAAATCCCTGAAGGCCTGAGGCACTCGGGGGCCGCCCACCTCTGATTAAACTTGCAGGTGTAAAAATGCCTGTGTGATGTGATGGATCAAGTGCGAGAGGTGATAATGAGGTGGGATTGATCATGACTTTTCCTTCAGGATTCATCATCATCATACAAGCTTTCTCAATCCATCAGTCAACATTACGTTGCCTAACCTGGTGCCAGAGTGACTTTTATTATTAATAATAATTTTTCTATAAATTTAAATAATGCTACTGCCACTTCCTTTCGTCCTGTCACATGGCAATTTTATAATATACAGAAAAATGAAAATGAACATGTTACTAAATCTTGTTAGTGATACAACAACAACAATAATAATAATAATAACAACAACAACAATAATAATAACGATAATAATAAGCAAGAAGGCCTGGCTTCAATTCCCGCGCTCGGGCGTTTCTGTGTGCAGTTTGCATGTTCACCCCATGCTTGCGTGGGTTTTCTCTGGGTGATCTGGTTTCCTCCCATGGTCAAAAGACATGCACATTAGGCTAATTGTCTGTTTCGAATCGCCCCTAGGTTTGAGTGTGCTTGTAAATGGTTGTGTGTGTGTGTGTATGTTGGCCCTGTAATGGTCTGGCATGCTGTTCAGGGTGTACCCCGCCTTCGCCCAGAGTTGGCTGAGATAGGCGTCAACATTATGTAAGAAACTAAAAAATTATGGAGTTATAACAGCATCTCCCAGCCTTGAATAATGGACTGTATTGGTGAACCAAGGAACATAACGGTGAATAACGGACCGTACTGATGAACAAAGGAGTTTAGAAGTAAATAATGGACCGTAGCCATTAATAATGTACTATGGGGGTGAATAACAGAGTGCAGCTTTGAATAACGGACCGTATTTGTGAATAAAGTTCCGTAGTTTTGAATGATGGACTGTATTGGTGAATAAGGGCCATAACGGTGAATAAAGGACAGTATTGATGAATAAATTACCGTAGCAGTAAATAACACACTGTAGCCATGAATAATGTACTGTAGGGGTGAATAACAGACAGCAGCTTTGAATACGGACCTTATTGGTAAATAAAGGATGGCATCGTTGAATAATGGATCATATCGGTGAATAATGGACCTTAGCGGTGAATGACAAATCTTTGCTATGAATAGCAGGCTGTAGCGGTAAATAATGGACCGTCGCAGTGAATAACGGACCGTAATGGTGAATAAAGGACTGTTGCTATGGTTAACAGATCTACATACATTTTACAGAGCAAGCAATTCACAAATAAGCAACTAATGATATTGTTGTGTTATTGAAATGTTCTGTGGCACCACTGTTTCTAAATGGTGTACTTTACATGCCGAGACTAAGACTGCGTGTTTGGTTTCCTCATTTTTATTCCCTTCTATAAACAAGTTATTAAATTGAATTAATCTTGACATGCGTGGGATACGTGGATACGTTAAGAATTCCCACCAAAAACTTGTGAAATAAGAGGAATCATACGAGAGCGCCGCGTTTAGGCACTGATTAATCTCTCTATTATGATAGGGCAGGTAAAGGATATTCAATTCAGTTTTATTTGTATAGCACTTTTTACAATTTACATTATCACAAAGCAGCTTTACATAGTAAAATTAATTTAAGGAGAAATCTAAGAATTTTTCTACAACCCCCTACAC
>JAQMYF010000007.1:4390218-4413494 GCA_030014195.1 Neosilurus mollespiculum
TTATCACACCATATCTGATGACAATTGATGGATGGCTGGGTGACGTCCGTGGGAATGAGCAGCAAGGCCAGCAGCAGACGCACACGGCCTGGAGCACACTTGGCGTCTGTGGGCCAACCCATCAGCAGCTTCAGGGTATTTCCTCCTAAGACTGAATGATGGTTTATTGTTTTTTGTTTACTGATCTCTGAGCTTAGCAATCAGAAGCTATCCTACAGTTCTTCAGTGAGTCTTTGACACAGTCTTTAAATCACTTCCTGGCTCTTCCTATTTGACCTATAACTAGGTCACCATAAAAAGTTTCTTTGGTATTCTGCAGTTATCCCTACGTGCAAGATGTTCAGTCCAACACACCTGAATGTAATGATGATGCTCTCAACAGAGACACAAGTTGTCTTCCTTAACACTTTGATATTTTATCCTCCCAGCTTAGTTTCTGGATCTTTTTAAAACAACATTATTGGAGAACCTTAATTTGTTGCATATGTCAAGAGTGTATGGTTCAGCACTCAGCTTAAGGTGCTGAAGACAACAGCATGGTAGACAGGTAGCTTTGTTGATAGAATTATCACATGACTATTTCTGAACCCTCTTGTAGAGTCGGTCAAAGGAGGCGCAGCCCTTCACTATACAGCCACTTTAAACATCTTAACTTTCTTTAATTGCAAAAAAACCTATGATGTGGAAGTTGGAAACTGGGCTGCTGGACTTTTCATTCAAACATCTGAATTTTTTATTTTTTTACTTTGAGGTTTTCAGGAAAAATCATGTTGATGTTTCAGAACTTTTATTTAGGCTAAGCAGAGACTCCGTAAACGCTAACGACATCCATAGGAATGACGATAACAAATCCAGTGCTCCGGGTTTCCCACCTGGATTTATCTCAAACGACATAAAATCTACTTTAAACTGAAAACAAACAATTAAACAATAAATATCGTGTAATCAGATATTCGACCTTGCAGTGACCTTGACACTGTTCATTCATTATTTTATTTGCTGAGGCTCAATCCTACTAGGGATCACTAGGGACCTACAGATCAGATCCAAAATCAAATTAAAAAATAAAATTAGATGTTAAAGAGTGGATGAACTCCAGGTGAGTTGACAACCATCATGCATCACTGAGTGCAGCAATTGCTCAGTCATCACATGTGGTGACACAAATCGCCACATCAAACACAAAACCTCTATCAACTGATGTATCTCATTTAAAGCCATAAACGATCTACTGTTGTTAGTGAAGCATTAATAAGCTGATGTCTGCTGATGCCATTCATTCATGTTACAGTTGAATTTTAGTCATATTTTCTGTATTTTAAACTCTAAATAAATATCATTTACAGATCAGAGAGTAAACTCGGATGCTCTGCACTGAACTGAACTGGAAGGTAAATCAGACATCAAATTTTAAATAACAGAACATACTGGGCATAAAAAATAAACAGAATTAGTTTCTGAATCGTAATGTGTGTCATAAGTGTTGATGGTGTCCTGTGAGTGGCATGAGCCATGCAGTCACTGTCTGGCATTTACACACACACATATATCTCAATAATATCTTATTTATTTTGTAATTATTGCTATTACTATATAAATGAAATTTTTCGCTTTCATCAGTAATGATGGCAACATCAGGTCTTGTAACAGATCACCCCAACAGGAACACTTACATATGCCTCGTAGTCACAGGACTGGAATATGAGCTTCTCGGGGTGGTGCTGCCAGTACTGGACCGGGGTGGATGATGTCGCCTCGTTGGGGGGTCGCAGTGTGATTGGTTCGCACCATTCCCCTTGCTGAAACATAAAATCAAGTGAGAGCTAATAGAGGGAGCGGTATGTCATAACGTTAATAATGTATAGGAAGGATAAGCATGGATTATAAACTCTTGAGTTAAGTTTCTTTTAAAAAATAGTCGTTACACATAAAAATTCATCCTATTACTATTGTTCTATTTAATGTGAGTATGAGGACACACAGTGCTGCACTCAAGTGAAATGCCTTAGAGCATTCACATTACATAACTAGAAAAGCCACTCAGAGAGCGCAGACCTCTGCCAAGGCCATTCAGTACCCCCACATGGTATTGTAAGAAATGCAGCATTTTTATAAATGCAACAGCTGTTTATTATTTGAACCCTACAATGCAAACGTGCAGCCATTGGTATGATTGCATTGTGTATAGGACCTGCCTTGAATAAGAGGCCTTGCAGTCAGATAAGGAAGTTTTAATAATTTGGATTATTTTTGTGATTATTGGCCTAAAAGTTGAAAAGTAAGGTAAAGGAATAAGATTACACCATCGAACGCAAGCCTGGAAGTTACACATTGGTTTGGACCGGACACAGTAACTGGGATGACTACATCATCTGTGCTAAAAAAAAATCTTTAAAAATTCCCTGCATCCTGACAATAATCTGTATCACTGCCGGAATTTAATCAATTGTTCTTTGTATCATTTCTGACTCATCCTGAAATATTTCATTAAAATCCGTTCATAAGTTTTTGAGTAATGTTGCTAACAGACAGACAAGCAAACAAACAAACAAACCAACCAACGCCAGTGAAAACATAAAATTCTTGGTGGAAGTAAACACACATATACACACACACACACACACACACACACACACACACACACACACACACACACACACATACACACACACACACCCAGGGGCAGTTTGGAACAGCAAAATAGCCTAACGTGCATATCTTTGGACTGTGGGAGGAAACCCGTCTGGTTTTCATAATTTCAGGGGACTATAAATAGACTTACATTCCTTTCCGGGAGACATCCTCTAACCATTACCATTATCACTACTTTCTTTTCCCTTACACTAACCATATCCAAAAGCTAATACCCTAACCTTAAAACGTGAGTTCGCCTTAAAAAGACTCCATAATGTGACTGTGTAAACAGATTCCAGGACCTACAGTGTGAGGATTGCCTAAAGCACACACACACACACACACACACACACACACACACACTACTGTAAATCTTTGTGAAAACATTTATTAAAATAATGCTTTCCCTCCCTTTACCCTTGCCCCAAACTTTACTCTAACCCCAAACTTTACTCTAACCCTGAACATTACCTTAACCCCAACCTTTATCCTAACCCTAACCTTTACTCTAACTGCAACCCTCCCTCTAACCCTGAAGTTTATCCTAATCTCAACCTTTCTCTAACCCCAACCCTTCCTCTAATCCCAATTTTTAGCCTTACCACAACCATTACTCTATCCCCAAACTTTACCTTAACCCGAACCTTTATCCTTACCCCAACCTTTACTCTAACCTCAACCTTTACCCTAACTCCAATCTTAACCCTAATCCCAAATTTTATCACAAACTTTACCATAACCCCAACCTTTATCCTAACCCTAAACTTCACTCTAACTTCAACCCTTCCTCTAACCCTAACCTTTACCCTAACCCCAACTTTTACTTAACCTTTTCTCTAAACCTAACCATTATCCTAACTCCAACCTTTAATCTTACCCCAAACTTTACTCTAATGCCAACCTTTACCCTAACTCCAACCTTTAATCTAACCCCAAACTTTACTCTAACCCCAACCTTTACCTAACCCTGGCCTTTATTCTAACCTCAACCCTTCCTCTAACCCCAACCTTTACCCTAGCCCCAACCTTAACCCTAACGCCGACCTTTACCCATACCCCAACTTTTACCCTTACCCCAGCCTTTACTCTAACCTAACCTTTACTCTAATACCAACCTTTACCCTAACTTCAACATTAACCCTTACCCCAACTTTTACCCATACCCCAACCTTTACCTTAACGCCAACCTTTATCCTAACCCTAACCTTTACTCTAACCGCAACCCTCCCTGTAACCCTGAAGTTTATCCTAATCCCAACCTTTCTCTAACTCCAACCCTTCCTCTAATCCCAACTTTTAGCCTTACCACAACCATTACTCTATCCCCAAACTTTACCTTAACCCCAACTTTTACTTAACCTTTTCTCTAAACCTAACCATTATCCTAACTCCAACCTTTAATCTAAGCCCAAACTTTACTCTAACCCCAACCTTTACCTAACCCTAGCCTTTATTCTAACCTCAACCCTTCCTCTAACCATAACCTTTACCTTAGCCCCAACCTTAACCCTAACGCCGACCTTTACCCATACCCCAACTTTTACCCTTACCCCAGCCTTTACTCTAACCTAACCTTTACTCTAAATCAAATTCAAATACCAACTCTAATACCAACCTTTACCCTAACTCCAACATTAACCCTTACCCCAACTTTTACCCATACCCCAACCTTTACCTTAACGCCAACCTTTACCCAAACCTCATCCCTTACCCCAACCCCGAGCTTTACCCTTATCCCAAACGTATACCCCAAGAGCAACCTATACTCTAACTCCAACCTTTACAATAATGCCTTTTCTAATGCCAAATTTTAGCCTAACCTCAACCCTTACCCTAACTCCAACCTTTACTTAAATGCCGACCTTTACCCTAACCCCAAACTTTACCCTAACCTTAACCTTTATCCTAACCCCAACCTTCACTCCAACCCCAAGCTTTAACCCCAACTGTTCCTCTAATCCCAACCTTTATTTTTAACCCAAAATTTACTCTATTTCCAAACTCCACCCTAACCCCAACCTTCACCTTTACCCCAACCTTTACTCTATCCCCAACCATTCCTCTAACCCTAACCTTTGACCTTACCTCAACCTTTACCCTAACCACAGCTCTTCCTCCAATCCCAACCTTTACCCTTAACCCAACCTTTACTTTAACTGCAACCTTTACTTTATCCCCAACCCTTCCTCTAACCCTAACCTTTACCCTTACCCCAACATTTACTCTATCCTCAACCCTTCCTCGAACCCCAACCTTTACCCTAACCACACTTAACTCTACCCCCAACCATTCCTCTAGCAACAACCTTTACCCTTACCTCTACCTTTATCCTTACCCCAACGTTTACTTTAACCCCAATGCTTCCTCCAACCCCAACCTTTACTTACCCCAATCTTTACTCTAACCCCAACCCCTCCTCTAACCTCAATGTTTACCCTTAGCCCAATGTTTACCTTAACCTGAAACCTTCCTCTAATCCAAAACCTTTATTCTTACCCCAACATTTATTCTATCCCCAAACTTTAACCAAACTCCAACCTTTACTCTATCCCCAACTCTTCCTCTAACCCCAACCATTCCTCTAACCCCATCCTTTACCTTACCCCAACCTTTACTTTAATCACAACCCTTCCTCTATCCCGAACCTTTACACTCACCCCAACCTTTACTTTATCCCCAACTCCTCCTCTAACCTCAACCTTTACCCTTACCTCAACATTTACTCTAAACACAACCTTTACTATATCCCCAACCCTTCCTGTAACCCAAACCTTTACTCTTACCTCAACCTTTATACTAACCACAACCCTACCTCCAACCCCATCCATTTCCCTTTACTTTTTTGCCAACCATTCCTCTAACCACAACCTTTACCCTTAACCCAACCTTTTCTCTAACCCCAAACTTTACTCTAATGCCAACCTTTATCCTAAGCCAAACCATTACCATTACCCCAACCTTTACTCTAATGCTTACCTTTACCCTAATTCCAACCTTTACCCTTACCCCAACATTAACTCTAACCCCAACATTTACCCTTACCCCAACCTTCACTCTAACCCAAACCTTTACCCCAACCCAACCTTTACTCTAACACCAACCTTTACCCTAAACCGAACCTTTACCCTAACCCCAACATTTACCCTTACCCCAAACATATACCCTAACAGCAACCTTCACCCTTACCCCAACCTTTACCCATACCCAACCTGTACCCTAACCCCAACCTTTACTCTAAACCCAACCTTTATTCTATCCCCAACTCTTCCTTTAACCCCAACCTTTACTCTTACTCCAACCTTTACGTAAACCACAACCTTCCTCTAACCCCAACCTTTACCCTTACCCCATCTTCCCCCCAGCCTCAACCCTTCCTCCAACCCCAACCTTTACCCTTAACCCAACCTTTACTTTAACCCCAACCCTTCCTCTAACACTAACTTTTACCCTTACCCCAACCTTTACTCTAAACACAACCTTTACTCTATCCCCAACCTTTACCCTTACCTCAACCTTTACCCTAACCACAACCCTTCCTCCAACCCCAACCTTTACCCAAACCACAACTCTTCCTGCAAGCCCAACCTTTACCCTTATCCCAATTTTTACCCTAACCCCAACCTTTACTTTACCCCCAAACCTTCTTTTAACCCCAACCTTTACCCTCACTCAACATTTTTCCTAACCCCAACTCTTTCTCCAGCCCCAACCATCACCCTTTCCTCAACTTTACCATAACCACAACCCTTCCTCCAACCCCAACCTTTACTCTAAACACAACCTTTACTCTCTTCCCAACCCCTCCTCTAACCCCAACCTTTACCCTTACCTCAACTTTACCATAACCACAACCCTTTCTCCAACCCCAACCTTTACCCTAACCCCAACCTTTACTCTAAACCCAGCCTTTACTCTATCCCCAACTCTTCCTCCAACCCCAGCCATTACCCTTACCCCAACCTTTACGTAAACCACAACCTTCCTCTAGCCCCAACCTTTACCCTTACCTTATCTTTACCCTAACCACAACCCTTCCTCCAACCCCAACCTTTACCCTTACCCCATCTTTACCCTAACCACAACCCTTCCTCCGACCACAACCTTTACCATTACCCCAACCTTTATTCTAACCCCAACCCTTCCTCTAACACCAACTTTTACCCTTACCCTTAACCTTTACCATAACCACAACCCTTCCTCCAAACCAAGCTTTACTCTAAACACACCTTTTACGCTATCTCCAACCCGTCCTCTAACCTCAACCTTTACCCTTACCTTCTACCCACAACCCTTCTTCCAACCCCAACCTTTCCCCTTTCCCCAACCTTTACTCTAACCCCAACCTTTACTCTATCCCCAACCCCTCCTCTAACCCGAACATTTACCCTTAACCCAACCTTTACTCTAACCCCAACCATTGCTCTAATGCCAACTTTTACCCTTACCCCAAAGTGTACTCTAACATCAACCTTTACCCTAACCCAAACCTTTACCCTAACTCGAACCTTTACCCTTAACCCAACTTTTACTCTATCCCCAACCTTTTCCCCTTACTCCAACCTTTGCTCTAATGCCAACATTTTCCCTTACCCCAAACGTGTACTCTAACATCAACCTTTACTCTAATGCTTACCTTTATCCTAAGCCAAACCTTTACCCTTACTCCAAACTTTACTCTAATGCTTACCTTTACCCTAACCCCAACCTTTACCCTTACCACAACATTTACTCTAACCCCAACATTTACCTGTACCCCAACCTTTACTCTAACCCCAACCTTTACCCTTACCCCAACATTTACTCTAACCCCAACATTTACCTGTACCCCAACCTTTACTCTAACCCCAACCTTTACCCTAACCCCAACCTTTACTCTAACCCCAACCTTTACCCTAACCCCAACCTTTACTCTATCCCCAACTTTTACTATAACACCAACCTTTACTCGAATGCCAACCTTTACCCTAACCTTAACCTTTACTCTAAACCTTATACAGCTCTTGGAAGAAGTGAGGACCATCAAAAATGTTGTCACTCTGGGTTTAAAACTATTTCCAGTCCTTAATATGTAACTAGTACAAGCTCAAGCACAAGCAAAAGCACACACACACACACACACACACACACACACACTCACAGATTGTATTCACTGATAAGCTGTCTATCAGCACCATGCTAATTAAAGGCGTACTGTACATTTTGAAAGGCGTACACACACTAGAGTGATAAGATAAAATTTTACTAAGAATGATACAACAAACAGACACACACACACACACACACACACACAAACAAACACTACATTACATCACACCACATCACATCACACCACACCACATCACACCACACCACATCACAACACACGACATCATATCACACCAAGACATCACACCACATCACACCACTTAACATCACATCACTCCACACCAAACCACATCACAACACACCACATTACACCACATCACAGCACATCATATCACACCACATCATACCAAACCATACCACATCGTATCACACAACACCACATCATATCAAACCATACCACATCACACCACCCCACAGCACATCACCCCACACCATATCACATCACACCACATCACATCACACCACATTACACCACATCACACCACATTGCATCACACCACATCATATTACACCTCACCACATCATAATACATCACATCACATAGCATCACACCACCTTATATCACACCACATTACATCTCAATACACAACACCACACCACATCACACCACAACACCACACAACACATCATACCACACCACACCACATCATACCACATATCACATCACATCATATCACATCACACCACATTACACCACATTACATCACACCACATCATATTACACCACACCACATCACACTACACCACATTACTCCACACCACCTCATACTACAAGACACCACATCGTATCACACCACACCACATCACACCACAACACCTCACACTACAAGACACCACATCATATCACACCACACCACATCACACCACATCATATCACACCATATCACATCACACCATATCACATCACATAACACACCACTCCACATTACACCACACATCACATCACCACACATACACCACATTACTCCACACCACCTCATACTACAAGACACTACATCATATCACACCACACCACATCACATCACACCTCATCACATCATACCACATTATACCACGCCACATCACACCATTTCACACCACACCACGTCACACCATTTCACACCACATCACACCACACCACATTACATCAAACCACATCATATTACACCACACCCCATCATAATACAGCACATCATATAGCATCACACCACCTGATATCACACCACATTACATCACAATACACAACACCACACCACATCACACTACACCACATCACACCACACTACAAGACACCACATCATATCACACCACACCACATCACATGACATCACATCACATCACACCACATCATATCACACCATATCACATCACACCACATCACACACCACTCCACATTACACCACACGACATCACATTACATTACATCACACCTCATCACATCACATCACAAAACATTATACCTCACCACATCACACCACATCATATCACACCACATTACACAACACATCACATCACCACACATACCACATTACTCCACACCTCCTCATACTACAATACACCATATCATATCCCACCACACCACATCACACCACAACACCTCACACTACAAGATACCACATCATATCACACCACACCACATCACACCACATCACATCACACCTCATCACATCACACCACATTATACCTCACCACATCACACCATTTCACACCACACCACATCACACCATCTCACACCACATCACACCACACCACATTACATCAAACCACATCATATTACACCACACCCCATCATAATACAGCACATCATATAGCATCACACCAACTGATATCACACCACATTATATCACAATACACCACACCACACCATATCACACTACACCACACCACATTACTCCACACCACCTCACACTACAAGACACCACATCATATCACACCACACCACATCACACCACATCACATGACATCACATCACATCACAGCACATCATATCACACCATATCACACCACACCACATCACACACCACTCCACATTACACCACATGACATCACATTACATTACATCACACCTCATCACATCACATCACAAAACATTATACCTCACCACATCACACCATTTCACACCACACCACAACACATCACACCATGCCACATCACACCATCTCACACCACATCACACCACACCACATTACATCACACCACATCTTTTTTACATACAGTAACGCTTGCCTGCAGGGTCCACACTCACCATACTGACTTGTGCCATCTGCCTCTCCAGTTTGGAGCGGGGAACATCCTCGAAGTAGTTGTCGTTGCGTCTGCGCCTGGCGTCTGCCTGCATGATGAGGTGCTGCACGTCGAGCGAGCCGGCGTTGGGATAAGCCTGACTTAGAGACGGAGAAAGCTGAGGAGGAGTGTGATTCCCACTGGGCTCCTACACAGAAAATTACACACCAAAGATACTGATGTTAGCATTAATATCAACAGAAAAATTAAACTTAAGGATTATTGTTTAAAATATAATCTTTAAATCATTAAATTTCATCATAAATAGAAGGATCTTAGCCTTTAATGACTCTGCAGTGCTCTAAAGGTGCTACCTGAAGCCCTCTTCATGGCCTCCGCGACATCATCAACAATATCATCCATAAAAAGAAGAAAATATCAATAACGTACTTTATACACCAGATATTCTGCAACCTTGGTTTTCCTTTAGGAAACTGGAAAAGAGCCACATGATAGGATGGGAACATCCTAAACGCCAACACAGTAATGATATGCACACCTGGCGTGTACAATGAGACGATCCAAAATATGGACGTGACAGTGAAGGACGATTTCTTTTTTGTCTATCCTCCATTTGGTAGCGTGAATGATGTACATACTTTAAAGGTGAAGCTAGAGCAGGCACTCCTCATTGTATATGTAATTAATGTTAAAGTGAGGAATGGCCTGGACCTTTTCTTTCTCTACAGACGAGGCAGTTAAAAAAACTTGTCCCTGAAGACCTACTGTCCTAAAACTAGATAGAAAGAAGGAAAGAGAGGGAGGGAGGATGAGAGAGACAGAGACAAAGAGAGAGAGAGATGCATACATGCTTGATTTCTACATTTTATGTTTTTTCAATCTTTTAGTTTTGAAGATGATGATGATGATGATGATGATGATTATCAATATTATATTTCCTTCATCATACTAACCCTTCATCATACTAACCCTGAGAGAAATCGCTCTTGGGGGTTTCTGTGGAGTGTCTTCGTGTAGTCTGTCTCCAAGCGATGCAAGAATTCTTTTTCTATGACCTATCAAACCGATCTTAAGAACCTGTGGGGGGGAAATCAGAAGCAACAAATGAGTACAGGGATGAGTGGAACACAGAGAAAAGAAAAGAAAAGAAGAAAAATGATATTATACTGGACTACATCAATACTCAAGTTTTTCTTTGTTTGTAATGTCCATCCATCAATCCATCTTTTTATCCATCCATTTATCCTGTTTATCTATTCAGCCATCAATCCATTAATCCATCCATCCATCCATCCAGTTATTAATCCATCCATAATTTAATTTATCCATCCACCCATCCATCCATTCATCCAGCCAGCCATCAATTATTTAGACCTCTTATCCATCAAGGTCACAAGGAGCCAATCCAAGCTGACTTCAGGTGAGAAGGGATGGGGTTACACCATGAACAGGTAGACTAACACAGACACAAACAACCATTCACACTCATATTCACACCTACAGGGGATTTAAAGTCGTCAAATGACCTAATATGTATGGCTGTGGGAGGAAACCAGAGTACCTGGAGGAAACTGGGTATTATTATTCATTTCATATATTTTTATCACAGTGAGTCACATTACTATGCTTGCAGTGAGTGAGTTATCATTGTGGTATGGCCTAATCAGTTTTTCAGTGTTTGAAGGAAAGCACATCATAGCCGGTATAAATCAGCCAGAATTGCCACTAGCCACAGCATACTATTTCCCACTAACACGACTTCCAATTAATTTTTGACATTTTCCATAAAATTATAAAACAAAATATTGAATTAAAGTATTTGACGGTAATGACATTTTATTTTTTCAAGAATTAGACTTTTCCACCAAACATGACGTTATCGAAACTTTATCAGAGCATGCCTGTGGTCTTGAGAGCAGACAGTCATATGATCATTAGCTTTCTCCGGGAGGAGGGGGAGAGTAGAAACATAGATATAAATAAGATAGATAGGCCCCACCCCACTGACAGCACTGTTTGGCAGAAATTTGGCTCAAAGCGCAGTGCTCTGTAAATATAAACTATAAAAATATGGTTTTCATTTGATTTTAATTATATTTCTTACATAACAAAAATTTGAAAAGGGTTTAAAGAGATTACACAGCTCTTATCTTCTGCATCTGCCTGGACTGGGTGCTTGGAGCATTGAAAAGGTGGATCACAAGTTCAAATCCAGGTTGATGCTGCAGCCATCTGTGGCCAGTAGTCCATGGGAGCTAACTAACCGAGCTTACACAGTAGGGATGGATGACATATGTTCAACTCCCGGTCACTCATAGCGAACACCAGGCAATCATAGGTGTCCGTGAGCTCATGCATACATGCATACGGGTGTGCTTTTCTTTTTCGAGTGTGTTAGGCCGCACTTGAATGCACTGTTTAAAAAAAAAATGCTTCAGTGTGTAAAGATACGGGTGGTACATGCTTACATGGCTTATGCCCCTCTGGTTGGTGGTGACTGTGTGATAGGGAAGCAATACTTGATGGGTAGAAATTGGCGATGAATAAATCAGGGGAGAAAAATCTGCAAACAATTTAGTAAAATAATTAAATAAACCATAGTCTCATTATATTGTGCTTTTTGGGGTTTAGTGCTGCAACAGTTATGCACCTCAGGCTCGGCAAATTTAATAGTCCCTACCATTTATCAACATCCATCTTGCGTTTGGTGCATAATTGTTCATTATCTCAAGATAGGGTATATATATATATATATATATATATATAGTGTAAGGGGAATAATTAACAATCACACTCACATCCACTTCTTCTCCAAGCTGTTATGACAAGTTTGGAAGTACGCAATTGACCAGGCAATGCTTTAATGTGGTCCAGGAGAGCTTTCAAAGAATATGATTATCGAACATTCTTTGCATCAACTGTTACCATGAAATGTAATTCATCTACACACTAGGTGTTGGAAACATATTTTAAGTAAACAACTCATCGTTCATGACTCAAGAAAAACAGCAAGCTAATTTGTTGCAACTAAAGAAAGAAAAAGTGGACGAATGACACATATTTCATGGTTGTCCTTTTTGAATAGATGTTTTGTTATTATTCAACCCTTTCCCAGCACTGTTCGATATAGTCTCATAAAACATACTGATAGAATGATATGCTCTTTTTCTCTCTCTCTCTCTCTCTCTCTCTCTCTCTCTCTTTCTATCTCTCTCTCTCTGTATTATAAATGAAAACAGGAACAGTACTGCACCTTAATTACTGCCACTAGACTGAAACACTGTTGTTGGATGATCACAGAGATCCAAGCCAGCACACTTAATGCCAGTAATTTGGACTTAATACTCTTTCGCTGCTCGATATAAACTATAAAACACACACATAGTGTCTACTACACCTGTAGCTCAATACAGCAGCAGTTGCTTGAATCCTGTTAAACTCACCAGTGTGAAAGCATGAACAATGCAGCAGTGCTAAATCCAACAGCAGCTGCACAGTGTATCATTATGCACACCGACAATTGCTGCTACTTAGAAAGTTCAGTGCAAGTTGCACAGATGTGTCAGAGTATGGCGTATGGCACATGCACTACAGTATTTTTGTTATGAAAAATACTGAATTAAAAACAGGAACAAACAAGAGCATTTGGAGAGAGCAAACCTCTGCCAAGCCCAGCAATCAGCAATATGAACCAAAATGTCAAAAATGGTCCTAACTCACAATGTCAAAGATTCCTTTAAAAAATTCCTAAATCCTGAATTTGATGCAGATCATCTCCCAAATCTAATAGTCTTTCTTGTTCAAAGCCCCACCTCCCCCAAATTTGATAAAAAACTGCACATAACATTTTGCTTAATCCTGCTACAAAATACCCAAACCGTAGCAAAAACATTAATGTGTTACCATGGGTAAAGGTCCTATATATAATCATTCATTCATTTGCCAGTCTGCTTAATCCTACCAGGGAGCCTAGCTCAACTGACTCTAGGTGAGAGTACCTGATTGGCTTGCCAGACCATCACAGGGCCAACACATAACAAATTCACACTCATATGCATACTCACAACTAGGGGCAGGTTGGAACAGTCAATTAGCCTAATGTGCATGTCTTTGGACTGTGAGGGAAATCCAGAGTACTCCGCAGTAAACCCAAGTATGGGGAGAACATGCAAACTATAGTGTTTGCATGTTCATCCATGACGTCATTTCAGCATCTCATTGAATGTTTTGAATCAGGTGCTATTTTCGTTAGTTTCGTCAGTTTTGTTATCCAATCTAATCTAATCTAATCTAATCTAATCTAATCTAATCTAATCTAATTTAATCTAATCTAATCTAATCTAATCTAATCTAATCTAATCTAATGAGGCAATATATTATCAGTATACTCAACTCCTATTAGATGCATAAATTGTTTCTTGCTTTTATGTTTTATGTGTACTATAGTTGAAAACAATGTCTTCATTTTTTAATCCTCTGATTGTTTGTGGATCTTAAGGGCATGAAATTTTGCAGAGCATCACCTTTAAATCACTGCAGCCTAGAGAAAAGTTGCACTTTATTTTTCTGTGGAATAATTACAGCAGTGTTGAAAATAGCAGATTTGAGATGATAATTTAATCTCAGATAGTTGTGAGAGAGTGAAGAGGAGCAGATCTGATTACAGCACGAGCTCCAGTGAGGTGTGAGAGTAATTGTGATATTTAACAGGGTAGATATACAAACTGACAAAGTCGATCATCAGAGGCATTCAGATAAGGACCTTACAGTCAAATAAAACAGTATGATCCAATTCAGTATTACAGCACATTATATGCTTACATTAATAATATAACAACATAATAAATTCTGGTTTATGAACCTTTTGTTAACAGAGTGCTGCAAAGGATTATCTAACACTTAATCCTCCCAAACCAACATTTAATCACTTGTTACATGTGTTACATGTGTTTTTGTGACACTGCCACATGTACATTTGTAATTTTTCCTTGGACCAGACAGCAAACAAAAAAATGCTGCATCAAAGTCCAGAATTCAGCAGCAGAGAACCTTGAAATGCTTGAAATGGTATAGTCCAGCTGAGGTGTATTGAGGGGCTGATGTTTGTCCTCCTGTGACATCCCTCCATCTAAAAGTGCAAAATTCACCCAAAACACTTTGCCCGTCATACAACACAGGAACACAGAGCCCAGTACTTACTCCTGCTACATACGTGACAGTGTGGTGCACCATTTATTCACTACAAGAAGAGGTCTGCCTCACAGCAAGAAGGTCCCAAGTTCGAGTCCTGGGCTCAGCAACGGTGTTTTTGTGTGGAGTTTGCTATTTTCCCCATGCTTGTGTGGGTTTCCTCTAGGTACTCCAGTTTCCTCTCACAGTCCAAAGACCTGCACATTAGTGTAAGTGTAGGTCTTGCGATAGACTGGTGAGCTGTTCAGGGTATACCCTACCTTTGCTCATAGTCGGCTAAGACAGGCTACAGCCTCTCCAGGGCCCTAACCCCGGATTGTGAAATGTGGATATATATATATATATATATATATATATATATATATATATATATATGGTATGTCATTCTTTCTCTCTCTCCCTCTCTCTCTGTCTCTCTCTGTCTCTCACACATACACACACACACACACACACACACACTAAATTTATGCCATTTTAAAGGGTTCAAGGAGACTAAAGCAGTGGACACACAAAGCTCTGGGATAACCGAGGCCTGGTGGATCTCACACTGCTTGTTGGAACAAATATGAAAGCAGCTTTGTTTGTGCTCTCTGTACCAACAAAACTTTAATGACCTAGTAAACATAAAATCTTTCTCTCTTTGTTCTCTTTATCTCAACATCCTGTTGTAACCATGGCTTTTTCTTCCAGAGTGTAAACAACACACTACCCATCCGGGTCACATTTTCTTACATCACACACACAGAATAATCACGTTTGAATAGATAACGTTAAACAATAAAAATAATTTAAATACGGAATTTATTTGAGATCTATAATTAAAATTCTTTAATAATATTGACATTATGATATTACTTTATACAAAGTACATTTTATGATTTTCTAGTCTGTTACATATTTTATTTATGGTTGTTGTGATGTAATTTGATTTTTAATATGTGTGTGTGTGTGTGTGTGTGTGTGTGTGTGTGTGTGTGTGTGTGTGTGTGTCTGAGATGGGAGGGTGGTTGTACAGTTATGGATCTCTTCATTGCTTCAATTAAAAATTTAAACATTTAAACATGTTTAAATTTAACTTCCGTCTGCTCTGAATCAGTCATCACGCCTATGTGCACCGTCGCGACTCACTCCATCTCTGAACCCGTTTATAGTCAGTAATAATTCACCAGCTTCATAACCAGCGCATCCTGACCAACCAAACAAAACACAGAGGAAGAGGAAGCAGAGTTGGGCAGTTACCTAGCAACACCACAGACAGATCTGTTGCTATGTGTAAAATTTACACAAGCCTCCAAAAGCAAGGTTGAGCTGAATACTGTACAAGAGCGCTACATTCAGAGCAAAGTGAGGAGAGGCTAGTGAAGTCAATAGCAGTAAAAGTCAGGACGTTCAGGAGTACGAGATGTACGCAGTCTATGGAAGACAGAAATAAATCAGACAACATCAACATTAATACAGGAAGGAGCTCTGAATTCTCTCTCTGTCTCTCTGTCTCTCTCTCTCTCTCTCTCTCACACACACACACACACACACACACACACACACACACACACACACGGAGTTACTGAGATGTGGATTTGCTTTTTTTTTTAATTTTGCTATACTGTATTAATCCTACAAGGGAAATTATTGCCTCTGCATTTAATCCATCCAAAGTGAGCACACACACGTAAACAGTGAGCACACACACTTGGAGTAGTGGGCTGCCAAACACCCGGAGAGCAGTTGGGGGTTTGGTGCCTTGCTCTAGGGCACTTCAGCCATGGAGGGGGAGGAAGGGAAGGTGCATCTCACTCTGAAGCTGCCACACATTTTTCCTGCTTGTTCGGGAATCGAACCAGCGACCTTTAGGTCCCAAAGCCATTAGGCTACGGCTGCCCCCAATAAATGGATGACCCAATAAAACCTCCCACATTTTGAAGGTAAATGAAAATAAAATGGTAATAGAGAATCAGATTATTTTTTGCACACATGAAACTTTATTTATAATTTCAAACTATTACTTTATAATAGTTTTTGTGTGGATAGAGTTGGAGAAACGCACAGTATATTGCCTCATTGCTTCAGTATTCTCAGGTGTACGAGTGCTTCTGGGTCCTCCAGTTAATTTTCTTTTCAAAGCTGAATCTGCTGTTTTAAAATTCTCGACCCGCTGAAAGATGGTTTTCTGATCTGGAATGTTTTGGTTCCATGGAATACTGAATCATCTTCGAAAGACCCTCTGTGTGGTGATCAGGGAGCAGTTTGTGAAGAATGCTTCGACAGTGAATGCAGTGTGTGCTCACGACCACGCCATGTTAAAGTAAGCAAGATTCATAAGGTGCATTCCTTCCCTAGCCTGTAATTAAGTTTTATTCCCCCTACAGCAATCGGGCATGTTCTACCTGAAGTAAACAGGTGTGTTCCCTTCATGACACTGCAGATGAATATTTCTTGTAAGGAGTTCTCACCTTCCTGCTCTCTACACTCTTAGAATAAAATCCTCTGACTGACCCACAATTCGACCTCACTGAAAATGTGACAATTCTTGAGCTCCTGAAGAGTGAGGCATGCTTGCATATTTTTAGCACAACTTTGTGCACCAATATACAGCAGTTTGACTCGTGTTCATTAAATTTAAGTCATTAAATTGTCGGATTTTCAGAGAGGTGGAATTGTGGGTCAGTCAGAGGGTGGCATCAGCCAGCGACAAATACCCAACAATTTGAATATTCCTCTGTCAATGGTAAAAAGTTCAACAGTGAAGGTAAGACCACTACTGATCCACGACCAGGTGGACCTGGACCATCAGAGAGATGCCTTTGCTCTGTGAAGAGAGCAGTGGAGAAAATCGCCGTTCCAAGACCGCAGACATTGCAGAAGACTTCCAAACCAGCTTAAAAACTGTTAAGTGATCTTCATCAAATGGGCCTCTTCTTCGACCAGCAAATATTCATTCTGAAATTTCAGGCATCTATTTACTTGTGTCCGGTCTCTGTAGAAAGACTTAAAATGAATGAAAGCCTTCCAAACTCTCCTGTTCCACATGAAGATATGTATATTTTCATTATCTGGGGGTTTTTACTTACAGATAAAATTGTTTGATAGTTTGCATTAGCCTGTTATAAAAGGCTGCTGTTTCACTCTTGCGAGTATGAAAAATTGAAAGAATAAGATGTAAATCTGTCAGTAATGGCAATAATAACAGTATATAGATATTACACTAACAAATCAGATATAAACAAGTGAACTTCTGAATAAAATAAAAGTAGGCACATCTACAAGTCATTGCCAATTCTATTTACAAACATCGAACAAGAGTCCAATCATACATATATGAAAGAAGAAAAATACCGCACCGTGTATTCATCTGCAGGTTTGTCCTGTACTACAGAGGGAAACATGGTGTGATCATGTGACTTTTCCCATTACAATGTTGCCCATCTGTGTGCGGAGTTAAGATTTATGCAACAGAGCACGATTTAATAGAAACCCACAAACTCTGCATGCAAGATTTTATTATAACAGTAGACGGTATGTCGGAATGGGTCCTATTAGGTCCAAGATTATTTTAAACAGTATTTCAGCCCGTAAAATACAGATTTTTATAAAAATGGTAACACCAGCAATAACAGGTTTCATTCCACTATCGTCCTACAGCTCACACTTAAGTTTGCAGGACCTCGTTCATAGTTTTTAATTTGGCTGACTTACTGTAGATATTTTATATGCGGGGCAGTGGTGGCCCGGTGGTAGAGTGCTGGATTACTGATCCCTAGGGCCCAAGATCCCAAGCCCCACTGTCACCGGGTTGTCACTGCTGTCCCCCCAGTGCAGCTAACTGGGTTATCAAAGGCTGGCCATGTTTCTCACTGTCTGTGGTGAGAGGCATTTAAAATAACCATTGCATACTTTCGTAAAGTGTAGGCTGCATTGCCGTCAGCGTGTTTCTGCCCTGCGGTGGCCTGGCGAGCTGTCCTCCCCGCGACCCTGATTAGGATTAAGCGGTTCAGAAGATGAATGCTTATATGCTGTTTTATTCTTTATAGCAGACGACCTCAGTGAAATGGTCTCTTTTCATCACCGTATTTCTTTCCACCCTCATACATGATATCAAAACCACTTAATTCTGTCATGAGACATGATTCCATAGCCTGGAGTTCAAAAGAACTTAATATTCACAGAGTAAATCTGAAGAATTAGCTTTGTGTTTAACATTTATTTGCAAGGGTTCTTCTATAGTCCATTTGTTACACATTATACACGTAACGTACAACACATACGCAACATTTTGATTAAGGTACACAAAGAATAAGAGTGTAATTCACATAAATCTGATTGGGAATTACAATCACTTATTTGTTTTGCACGAGGAACCCTATCAGGGCTTAAAAATCATTTTATTACAAAGGATCTTAGCTTTTAAATTCTAGGTTTGTAATTTCCATAAAGCCCAATCCTGCACAGGTTTTCTGATCATTGTTGAACTAATTCAGTAATATCTATGATGGAGACATGCACTTTTCCTAGCATAAAAGTTAAAGCAATAGCTTTTAATGTGATCAGAATTTAAAGAAACGCAGGCTATATTGATGCTAACATGAGTAAAATCAGAAAGAGCTGAAGATGATTTTCCAAAAGTTCTGGCATATGTCCACACCAAAACACTGAAATGCCAGAGCATCACTGATGTCTTGTTGCCTGTCATGTTAGTTTTGGTCTCAAGCACAAACTTTCATCAGTGTCGTGGCAACCATATGTCTTCATTTCCGAAATGTTCCATTACAGGTGTTTTTAAGTATTTGCACCTTGTTTTGATGATGGAAAATCCTGTGTGGCCAGAAGGGCTAAATGTGGATGTAGAAATCCAAAAAAGAATGAAGGCATGTCAGAAATGTAAAAGATTGATGAATACAGGTAACTTTAAAGGGGCCATCTTGCTCTTCCTAGAATCCTCCTAGAATCCTTTGTTATTTTAATCACTCCATTACAGTGGGTTCATGCCCCACTATCACCGAGTTGCATGTAAAATAACCATTGCTGTCATTTGAAAAAAGTAGGCTGCGTTTCCTTCATCGCGTTTCTGCCCTGCGATGGCCTGGCAAGCTGTCCAGGGTGTACTCTGCCTTCGCTCAGAGTTGGCTGAGATGGGCGCCAGCCTCCCCATGACCCTAATTAGGATTAAGCGGTTCAGAAAATTAATGAAATGAATGAATGAATGGTCTTACTCTCTTAAAGGACCCAAACAGGCCTCTGCTATCTCACACCCAGACACAAAGGTAAAAGATGATAAAGGGGTTTTGCGCTAGATGAATAGTTCTGCCAGGTCTCTATGACCCCTATTTCCATCATAAATCTGTAATGGATCAAATCTTTCTTGACTGCAAACAAAGCATTTGCTGAACTGCTTAATATATCAAGGTTGCAGTGAGGCTGGAGCCTATCTCAGCAGACTGGGCAAACACAGGGTGCACCCTGACCAGCTTACCAGACCATCATAGGGACATCACACACACCTAGGGGATATTTGAAAACACCTCTTTAGCCTAATGTGTATGTCCTTGGACTGTGGGAGGAAACTTGAGTACCTGGTGGACACACACAAGGATAACAAGCAAACTCCACATAGAAATGCCCTCGCCAGGCCCGGGACTCAAACACAGTAGCTTCTTGCTGTGAGGAGAATATGCTAACCACTATTCTGCTATGCTGCCCCATAAACAAAGAGCAGTGCTCACATTACTCCAATCATGTCAAATGTCCTTTGGTGTTAAAGTGATATCACAAATTTTTCTCAGTGTTCCAGATCAGACACAATCCCCACAAATGCTACTTCAGGATACAGAATCAGAAAAACTTCATTCTTTTCATTTATTCTTTGGAAGTAAAGTAAGTTAGGCCATCACATTTTCCCACAGCTCCAAGAAGTTTGCAGCAAATCTTTTAAATCCTGTAATTTGCATGGCTGGGTCTGTGTATCTTACTTGTTTGTTCAGCACATCCCACAAAACCTTGTTAAAATTCATAGCCCAGTTCTGGGGTTAACATGGAGACTCTGACTGGTCTGTACTTATAAAGCCCCTAATGCATCCATTCTATAAGATCCAACAGTAACAGTTTCAGTAGTTTGTGTTACAGTAGCTCTTCTGTGGGTCAGATCAGACATACTAGCCTTTACTCCCCACACATATCAATGAGTCTTGGATACCCATGACCCAGTTACTGGTTCACCCTCGATAGCAATTGACCAGTTTAGCACCTGTCAAAGTCACTCAGATCTTTACGTTTTCCCATTTTTTCTGATTCCATCACTGATTCCATCAGAACAAACTCTTAACTTTCGGACTAAAACCCCAGCAATACAGCCCAACATTTGGTCTTTGGTATGTCATAGTGTCATCTTTCTGAAATCTGACCAGTTCATCAGCAAGTTGCAGTAATAATTTTACATCTATTCTACAAACATTCACCCACTCCTTCACAGTTTGTCATATCAATCAGAATGTTGAAGAGACAGCAGCCTGGTTGCAGAGGTATCAAAACATCCTAAATAATAAACTTTACTAATCTAATCTCTGGACTGAGTGAGTGAGTCCCAAGAGCGATGCAGAGAGCTGAAGTCAGCCGAATGCAAGCGGCATAGTGATGAGATGGTTACAGCAGTGTGGTGCTAAAAACAGCAGAGCACTTCTGTTAAAACATCACTGCATCATTACCGCTGCACTGCGTGGCCCTTGTACATAAACACAACGCAGTCTAAAGGTGACGGATGACCTGCCATACTGGCCTACGACACATACATGTTCCCAAGTGACCTCGCTACAGGATACATGAGGACAGGCACACACACACACACACACACACACACACACACACACACACACACACACACACACACAGAAACACACACACACTGAGACTTAGAAAGCAAGTGTGTCTGGTGAAAAGCAAAGTAAATCTGGGAAGAGAAATTAAACGCAACAATCAGAAAAGAAAAGGTTTCACAGTGCACCTTGTGAACATGTGTGTGTATATGTATGTGTGTGTGTGTGTGTGTGTGTGTGTGTGTGTGTGTGTGAGAGAGAGAGAGAGAGAGAGAAAGAGAGAGAGATAAGAGATACTCACCTAGATTTAGTGCAGTTGCAAATTTGCATAAGGTGAGACAGTAAGAGCACAAGAAACTGGTCACATCAGAAAATAGCTATTTACACGGACTCTCTCTCTCTCTCTCTCTCTCTCTCTCTCCCTCTCTCTGTCTATCTCCCTCTCTTCTTTTCCCAAGACAGCAGTAATATTTCAGTAGGAACATGACTCACGGACACGCTCTGAAAAGATGCAGTGATGTAGAAATACTTACTCTCTTCTCTGTCCTTCTCGTTCTCACTCTAACTCCTCTTCACATGGACCTTCTTCCAACGATGGAAGTCTCCGTTTCAACATGTCTCCCTCAGCCACTCTCTTCCCCCCTCTGGCTCTCTGGCTCTGTCTCTCTATCTTTCTTCCCTTCTATCCCATTTGCTCACTCGCTCCCTCGCTCTTGGTCCAGTGCTCAACGTCCTCCCTCTGCCTGGTTACTATGGATACTCCCATCCAGAGAGGACGACTGTCTCCGCAGCCATGCAGCATTCAGCACTACAGCCCTTAATACTGTAAAGCTTTCTGTCTTTGTGCTTCTCTCTCTCTCGCTCTCTCTCTCTCCCTCTCTCTCTCTGCTCCTCTCCCTCACTCTGTGACTATGTAGGAGCTGTTCTGGTTAACCCTTTCAGCACCTCCGCTGCAGTGAGTGAGTAAATGTGCTCCGCACGTTTAGACTGCGAGACATCGAGCGCCGATCTGCTACACTGATCGAAATCTAGCTTCATCAGACAATGTTCAAAATCTGGTTCCTTCTTTCTGGTTTTGTTTTATCTCATTCTTCCTTTCTCTTTTTTCTTTACCCGGTTTATACGTCAGGATTGAGCAAGCACCCAATAAAATACACCACAAGAAAAAAATGCACAAGAAACATGAACAGGCGAGACTGAGCACGAACGGAATAGCTTGCATGCTTTCTTTGCTGGGCGTTTGTGTGTGTGTGTGTGTGTGTGTGTGTGTGTGTGTATATA
>JAQMYF010000007.1:4432553-4448915 GCA_030014195.1 Neosilurus mollespiculum
GTTCTATCTTCAGACACCAATTCTAACTTCAGACACCAGTTCTAACTTCAGTAACAAGTTCTAAATTCAGACACCTGATCAAATTTAAATGCCAGTTTTATCTTCAGACACCAGTTAAAACTTCAAACAACAGTTCTAACTTCAGACACATTTAATCTTCAGACACCAGTTCTAAATTAAGATGCCAGTTCCAACTTCTGACACCAGTTCTATCTTCTGACACTAGTTCTAAATTCAGACACCACTTCAAACTTCAGACAGCAGCTCTATCTTTAGACACGAGGTCTATCCTCAGAGACCAGTTCTAACTTCAGTAACAAGTTCTAAATTCAGATACCAGTTCAAACTAAAGACACCAATTCTATCTTCAGACACCACTTCAAACTTCAGACACCAGTTCTAACTTCAGACACCAGTTCTAAATTCAGTAACAAGTTCTAAATTCATAAACCAGTACAAACTAAAGACACCAGTTCTATCTCCAGACACCAGTTCTAACTTCAGACACCAGTTCTATCTTCTGACACCAGTTCTATCTTCAGACACCAATTCTAACTTCAGACACCAGTTCTAACTTCAGTAACAAGTTCTAAATTCAGACACCTGTTTAAATTTAAATGCCAGTTTTATCTTCAGACACCAGTTCTATCTTCAGACACCAGTTCTAACTTCAGACACCAGTTCTAACTTCAGTTAGAAGTTCTAAATTCAGACACCAGTTCAAACTTCAGACACCAGTTCTAACTTCAGTAACAAGTTCTAAATTCAGACACCTGTTCAAATTTAAATGCCAGTTTTATCTTCAGACACCAGTTCTATCTTCAGACACCAGTTAAAACTTCAGACAACAGTTCTAACTTCAGACACATTCAATCTTCAAACACCAGTGCTATCTTCACACATAACTTCAAAGATCAGACACCAGTTCTATCTTCAGACACCACTTCAAACTTCAAACACCAGTTCTATCTTCAGACACCACTTCAAACTTTAAACACCAGTTCTATCTTCAGACACCACTTCAAACTTCAAACACAAGTTCTATCTTCAGACACTCGTTGGAACTTCAGACACCATTCCTATCATTAGATATCCGTTTAAATGTCAGACACAAATTCTAATTTCAGACATCTCTTCTAACTTCAGACACCAGTTCAATCTTCAGACACCAGTTCAAAATTCAGATACAAGTTCTTTCTTCAGACACCAATTTTATATAAGGACACCACTTCTAACTTAAGACACCAGTTCTATCTTCAGATACCAGTTTTATCTTCAGACACCAGTTTTATCTTCAGACACCAGTTGAAACTTCAGACACCAGTTCTATCTTTAAACACCAGTTCAAACTGCAGACACCGTTTCTATATCCAGACACCGATTCTATCTTCAGACACCAGTTCTATCTTCACACACCATTTCAAACTTCAGACACCAAGTTCAAGTTCAAGAAGCTTTATTGTCATTTCAACCACATATAGCTGACCCAGTACATAGTGAAACAAAACAACGTTTCTCCAGGACCAGGTGCTACATAAAAACACCAACACAGAGCTAGGACCAAGGTTTTTGTCCTAGCCACATTTCTTGCTTCCTTACTTACAAACACCAGTTCTATGTTCAGACACCAGTTCATACTTCAGACACCAGCTCTATCTTCAGACACCAATTCTAACTTCAGACACCAGTTAGCAGTTCAGACACCAGTTGTAACTTCAGACACCAGAACTATGTTCAGACACCAGTTCTATCTTCAGGCAGCAGTTTTATTTTCAAACACCAGTTCTATCTTCAGACACCACTTCAAACTTCAGACACAAGTTCTATCGTCAGAATCTGGTTGACACTTGAGACACCATTCCTATCTTCAGACACCAGTTCAAACTCCAGACAGCAGTTCTAACTTCAGACACCAGTACTATGTTCAAACAACAGTTCAAACTTCAGACACCAGTTTTATCTTCAGAAACCACTTCAAACTTCAGACACCAGTTTAATCTGTAGACACCAGTTCAAATTTCAGATACAAGTTCTTTCTTCAGACACCAATTTTATATTAGGACACCACTTCTATCTTAAGACACCAGGTCTATCTTCAGACACCAGTCATGTCTTCAGACACAACAGAACCAGTTGAATCAGACTTCAGAACCAGTTGAAACTTCAGACACCAGTTCTATCTTCAGACACCATTTTTACCTTCAGACACCACTTCAAACACTAGTTCTATCTTCAAACACTACTTCAAACATCAGACACCAGTTCTAACTTCAGACACCAGTTCAAACTTCAGACACAGGTTCTAACTGTAGACACCACTATGTTAAAACACTAGTTCTATCTTCAGACACCAAATCAAATGTCAGACACCAGTCCTATCTTCAGACATCAGGTTCTATCTTCAGACAGCAGTTCTATCTTCACACAGCACTTCAAACTTTAGACAGCTTGAAGTTCAAGTTCAAGTTCAACAAGCTTTATTTTCACTTCAACCACATATAGCTGACCCAGTACATAGTGAAACGAAACAATGTTTCTCCAGTACCAGGTGCTACATAAACATACAACAAAGAACAAATTCGAAAAAAACAAAACAAAACAAAACAAAACCACCAACACAGAGCTAGGACCAGTTATCTAACTAACCTCAGACACCAGTTCTAACTTCATACACCAGTTCTGCCTTCAGACACCAGTCCTATCTTCAGACATTATATCAAATTTCAGACACCACTTCAAACTTCAAACACCAGTTCAGACTTCAGATTCAAGTTCTATCTTAAAAAAACACTTCAAACTTCAGACACTAGTTTTAACTTCAGACACCAGTTCTATCTTTAGACAGCAGTTCTAACTTTAGACACCACTTCAAACTTCAGATACCAGTTCAAACTTCAGGCACCAGTTCTATCTTCAGACAGCAGTTCTAACTTCAGGCACCACTTCAAACTTGAGACAACAGTTCTATCTTCAGACACCAGTTCTCTCTTTAGACACCAGTTCAATCTTCAGACACTAGTTCTAGCTTCACATACCACTTTAAACTTCAGACACCAGTTCTATCGTCAGACACCAGTTCCATCTTCAGACACCAGTTTAAACTTCAAACACCAGTTCCATCTTCAGACACCAGTTCAATCTTCAGGTACTAGTTCAATCTTCAGGCACCAGTTCAATCTTCAGGCACTAGTTCAATCTTCAGACACTAGTTCTTGCTTCACACTCCACTTTAAACGTCAGACAGCAGTCCTATCTTCAGACACCAGTTTAAACTTGAGACAGTGCTAACACCATGTAAAAATATAGTATATGTATATAAATAAATGGAACATGCTATCTGCACCTGGGATTTTTGTAGCAAGTAAAAAGCTATTTGTACCCAGGATGGATAGTTGGTGTAGTTACACCCAGATGTGTATTGCACCACCAAGAGATAAGACAAGCACCCAGGTGTCTGGAGCCAATAACGTATTTACACCCTACTCCTAACCTTAATTCTAACCATACCATGTATCATACCATATTTGTGTGTATATGATATAACTGCGGTAAAGTTATACCCAATAACACACTGTGTCAAAGAGTGCAGACCTCCACCAGGTTAGTGCAATCTCATCTTTACAGTGGTTATACTGGCAGATGATGTAGAATTACGTTGGTTCCTTGTGGCCTATTCTGTAATTATTTTTGAGCTTGGTATCTTTTTTTTCCTCACGGTGCATTCTGGGTGACGTTTCTTTTCCCTATTGCACAACTTAAAAATCCTTCAAAATCTTCCTGGATCCAGTTAGCACCCAAAATGTAATCAGTTCTTTGTTGGCCCAGGACCCATATTTGGTAAAAGTTTTGTGAAAATCTGCCCATTAGTTTTCATGCTGTAGTGGTCTCAGACAGACACACACACACACGACACATTGGTGGAGGTAATTAAAATGGTTTGGAATTGTAAAACTTCAATGAATTCTTGCTCATAATTCATTCACGCACCCAGGCTTTAAATACAGGAAGTAAAGGTGAAAGAAAACATTTCTGGACTTACATTGATGAGCTCAATCTCCCAAATCTTCTTAACCAGTTCCATGGACGTGTAGCCGTTGATGAGGAATGACTTGGTGTAGTCTCCAAGCTCTAACGACTCCAGCCATTCCGCCACTGAGGTGGGGTTATTACCATCATAGCCTATGGGCCGCACCTGAGACACAAACACACACATGGAGTTGTATCATGACTCAGTGTCTGTTCCTGAAAACACAGTGCGTTTAATAGCCCACCATCTTCATTCACAGCAGGTCTGCCGAAATTCCATTTGGCTCATTAGTCTTTACCTGACCTTCTTTACTCATCCTATTCAAATACAAATATTAAAAAAATCATTGTTTCATCTCCTTTCTTTTCATGAGCTTCAGGTCAGGATTGATTGTTGAACGTTTCTGATGTAGAGATGCAGGCTGTTTAACTGAGTGCTGATGGTTCCTCTCTCTTAAGTCCCGGGGACGTGGCATTCATGTTTTAAATTCCAATCGTCTGCCCACAGTACAGTTTCCTCTTCAGTGTATTTTAAATGAGTTTTGGTCCAGAGATGTTGACGGTGTGTTTGGATCATGTTCACATATGGCTTCTTTTTTATATGATAGAATTTTAACCTGTACATTTGAACATCACGCCAAAGTGTCTTCACCAACACTGATTTCTCGAAGTGTTCCTGAGCCCATGTAGTGATCTCCATGATTTTAATGCAGTGCCATCTGAGGGCCCAAAGACCACGGTCATCTAATCTTCATTTTTGTCCTTGTCCCTTCTCCAGATCCTCAGAATCTTTTGATAATTATTATGCTCTGTAGATATTCAAAGTCTTTCCAATTTTATGCAGAGGAACACTATTCTGAAATTATTCAATAATTTGTACATTTGATCAGTTTTTTTTCAGATTGGCAAACCTCTGTCCAGATGATCTTTTTATACACAATCATGTTACTGATCTGTTATCAATTAACCAAATTATTTACAAAAATGTTTCTTCAGCTGTTTATTTTTAGTAACAGGTATTTTTTCAGCCGTTGGTTGCCCAATCCCAACTTATTTGAGACGTGTTTCTTACATCAAATTCAAAATAAGATAATATTTTTTATGAAGTAGTATGTCTCATTTCCAATGTTTTTCTATGTTGTAGTGAATTACATTTGGGTTTATGAGATTTGCACATCACATTCTGTTATTATTTACATTTTACACAGCGTTTCTGGAATTGGAGTTGTATCTCTGATGTTACTCTATGTGAAATGATTTTATGGTATTTGTTGAAGTGGGTAATATGTGATTAGAGATGAAATGTAATAGTGCTTTTTAAAGCTGTGAGTTTTTGTTTTCAGTATAACAGTCTTTACATTGGCAATGCATCTAACACTGAGCCATGAGAATACAAATGCTAGATTTGCGTCATTTGCTAAATGTCCTGGGGCTTTTTTCAGTATTTTCTATTCATTTTATATTTTCAGTGAGCTTCAACAGTGATACACAGTGGGTATAGAGAAGAACAACAAACTTCAATATATTCATATTTTTTTGCTTTGCAGCCTGAAATGAAGACGAACAAAAATATTTTTCGAGCTGTATTTAATAACTTCTAACATGCTTGCATATCTTCTCTACCATCTTCACACATTTAGACTGTACAATATTCCCCCAATGTTTACACAAATGTTTAACTTCAGTCTGACTGGATGGCGATATCGATTGACCTCCATGGTTTACTGTAAGTATGGGGTTCTTTGGATGATAAGCTATATTGGCTTTCCACCAGATACATCATTTGGTGTTGAGGCCAAAGGTGACCCAATCTTGCAAAAAGGAGTCGGAAGTCGCAAGTACCACTTCGGAGATACAGGCCAAAAATACATTGTAATGCACTGAAATATTGATTTTTAATTTTTTCTCTGATATAATAGATGAACTATTAATCTATCATTTCCTAAAGTTTTATAGCTGAGAAACTTATATAAAGTAACAAAACTGGCCATTTAGCAGAAGGTCCTACCTCAGAACTCAGCAGAAAAGAAGGAAATATCCATAAGGCCAGTGAAATGAAATGTTTAGTCCTGCTGACAATCTTTTTTTTTTGTTTGTTTAATCAGCGCAGCAGACTGAACAATCGATAATTTAATGAACACTGACAGAATCATCGTTGATTGACCGCCCTTCTATGTGTACGTTCGGCACCTCCGCATGCTGTGAACAGTGCTATTGAAGTTGCTTTTTGGATTCGGAACGAAGATGTGTTCACACATGTACACGTGCATGGTCGCTTTTCAATGTGTAATTGTACCTAGTTTGAAATCAACATGTGTATTTTGATGTGTTGTATATTCTTGAGCCTGAAGTTGGTAGTAAGTCACATACTACATGTACTGATATGGCTTGTGCTATCCTGTTCTTAAATGTTGTTGTATTCTGTTCCGATTTTACCTGATAGTGAAAAGGTATGATACAATGTTGGTCCAGTTCCCATATATTAAAAAAACCTGCTGAATTTCAGGGCTCGTGTAATCCTGTTCTTAATAATGTTTTGATCAGATTCTATTTTCATTTCATGAAGATAAATTGACAGATGTCTTTGTGTCTGTCTCAAGTGATGCCTCTCTGAAGTGCCGCTACCTCATGTTGTACTTTATGTCCCTGTGAGCTGGTACAGATAATTGAAGTTTAATCAATTGAATTTATATTTGAATTCTGACATCCCCTTTACCTCCTTTATTCTTGAAATTATGGGAAATGATGTAATCAAATGACCTGCTAAGTTTTATATCAATAGAAGGAAGATAAGCCATTGGTTGCTAAGGACACTTGAAGGATGCTTAATCAGAACAATCTTAAAATTTTAAATGGCCTCAGAAACTTTAAGGGGTATTTTTCACAAAGCTCACTGGCTAAGTTGTTTTTTCAACCCTCTCATACAAGCCACATGTGTGGGGTATTAGTGATATTGTCACATGCACACAGTGATCATTCTTTGCCAAAAATCCCTGTAACTGCTTGAAAGCCATAGTTCTCTTGATAACCTCTTCCATCCAGTTTGGGGGGACAGCCTGATCTGTGAAGGGTCCTAGTAGTACCAGGCACCCTTCACTTCGTGATTATGGATTTTACTGTGCTCCTAGAGAATGATTTTGTGTATCCATCTCCTGACTTGTTCCTGTGCATATGTTTATCACTGAGATCTTTTGACAGTGCCTTTGCTTTCAATTACTATTCCATGAACCAGAATGCTCCAGGAATAAAATGTTTTAATGAAGAACTATTCAGAATCATTACAGTTCATCACAGGTGGAAGCCAAGTAGCTTGGTGTGCAATGGAGAAGGTGATCAATTACACCTGATTAACTTTACAAGTATTTTTAGGAGGGGGTGATCCTTTAACGATCTTAAGGATTTTATGTATAATCAACAAAATGTGAATATATTGAAGAGGGTGTGGGTGATTCTTTTCTATACCTACGGTAATTGTACTCTGCGGGTATGTATGTAGTTAACTTTGGTGTGAGGTTTTGGAGCTGCATGGTGGTTACACATCCAAGACTGTCAATTTCATGGCCTTAACTAATTTATAGAAAATGTACAAAATATTGCTTATAATTTGCAGTTTAGAATTGGTCCTCACATGCTCAAAGTTTAATGCTGGGCTACAGTTTGGTGCAGTAACGTCCTCAACCAGCAATGAACCCTTTACATTTACCTGCATTCACTTGATCTGGCCTTCATATAACTTACAATAACAAACAAACACATTTCACTAATAACCTACATATTGTTAATTTGTTATTATGCATACTGAATACACCATTAAATCACTCTCCGCGTACGCCGGAAAAAGTGAACTACCTTGTGGGCTAATGACTTCACCGCAAGCTAATTAGTGTTTGGAGTTAGAACACCTGGAGTCCAATCAATGATTGATTTGACATTTTTAAAAATCAATTGTTTAGAATTTGCTATTTAGAAGCACCTGCTGATGTGAAACATCTCTCGACCAGGAGCTTTCAGAAAACGCAGGATTACGAACTAAGAACATTAAGAACTGATGATTCATAGAAAGCAAGAAATTATTGTAATTATAGATTATTGTAATGAGTGACGTGTATGTCAGTGCAGCGTCAACACTTGCCACCTCACTTTTGCAAGATAAATGCAGATTTTTATTTAATTTAATTTATTTTATTTCATTGTATTTTTATTTTATTTATTTTATTTATTTATATGATTTAAGGTGTTTTAACCTTAAGGATTTGTCAAAATAGACGGCTGATGTTCAAATTTGTTTCATATCCGTGGAAGTGTGTTTACATGTTATAAATCCTGGGTCTGTAAATGTTTTATTTGATTCATGAGAGTTCAAATAATTCTTTTATAATAATTCTAAGTTTTAGCCTGAAGAAATGTGTTTAATATTCATAACACAGCACTATACATGCAAAATACAGTAGCACCGTGTGTGTAGACCTGACGTAGCCACTGTGTGTTAGCATCAGACATTCTGATCCTTTACTGTTTAGAGGAATGAGAATAAAATCCACTCCAGATTTCCAGTCCACTCATTTCCAAGAAAGAGAAAAAATCACACCTTCTTCTATACAATGTGTTTAGAAAAGATACATCCAGAAATCCAAAGTAACGAAAGTGAATGAAGCTGAAATGGCTTGATGCTCGGGGGAAGAGTTCAGTGAATCCTTACCAGTCTGGATATTTCTAGCATGTTAGGGAATAAATATTCTGCGCACACAGACCTTCATGATTCCAGCTGCTCATGGTGATACACGGTGAGTGCCATGCTTAAATGTCAATGCTATTTGTTTAACACTGTGAGGAATTGTGTCCTCTGTGCAATCTCTGCCTGATGTACTCACCCTGGGAAGAAGGCGGATGGCCTGAAGAAGGCGCTGTCTGTGTGCCGAGTTTAGAATTCCGATCTCCAGCAGGTCCTGGTCCTCCACCACATTGCTGCCCTGGAAGACAGAAAAATGAAGGAGGACATCAATTACTTCTGATCATAAACAACTCATTAAGTAAATAATAATAATAATATTAATAATAATAATAATAATAGTTGTAGTAGTAGTAGTAGTAGTAGTAGAATAAGTGCTGAATGGGGTAAAAATGACTTTCCTTCACACACAGAGAGAAAATCTGACACGTACAGCGGACAAATAAACACTGAATTCTTAGTGGTTAGCACTTCTGCCTCACAACAAGAAGGTCCTGGGTTCGAGTCCCAGGCTCAGTAAGTGTGTTTCTGTTTGGAGTATGAATGTAGCTTGGGTTTCCTCTGGGTACTCTGGTTTCCTCCCACAGTCCAAAGATGTGCACATTAGGTTAACTGGCTGTTCCAAATTGTCCCTAGGTGCGCGTCTGAATGGTTGTGTTGGTCTGGCCTTAGACTGATTAGGGTGTACAGGGTGTTTCAGCCACCCCACAAACCTTAATAGGATTAAGTGATTTAGCAAATACCTAAGAATGAATTCTGTGACCATATCATTCTCACTTGCTCATTTGCTGAATGACTCAACCCTACTAGGGGAGGCTGGAGTCTATCTCAGCCAACATTGGGCAAAGGCAGGGTACACCCTGAACAGCTCTGATTATACCATGCCCTGAAATATTCATTGCCTCATGATGTTTACTTGCTAGTCTAAGAATCAGCCAGCATCAGTAATGTAGTATCAGTGAAAAAGGAGCAGCAGATCCAGTCCAGTGGACGGCGGACTCTCTGCAGGATAAAAGCCATTCCGTATGATGGAATGACTTCTCTCTCTGTTTTGTTCTCACGGATCATACTGTGTACGATAATAGTGAAGGAGAAGCACCCAGACCACCACAATGTGATCCACAGGCCGAGGTCTTAGATGGTTAGTAAGTTCATGAGACTTCTGCCTTAATGTACTCGCTCTAGTTAAAAGAAAAAAACAACAATACACACGATTACCCACAGCACCCTAAAACTGTTAAGTGTTTTCTAGCTTCAAAATAAAATCATAACAAAGTGTTTCAACAGAGTATGGACCATCTCATTACTGCCTTAAGAAACTCTTGATCGGCTAAAAGAGGTGTGTTAGATTTTGGTTGGAAGCAGGAAGATAGATCTCCAGGAAGTGCATTGGAGATCCCTGTCTAAGCAGAACCATTTGTAAGTAGACCTTGGTAGATGTCATGTGACAGGGTAGAGCTAGCTAGTTGGTGGACATTGGGAAAACCATATTGAGAAGAACATGGGTATAACTGGTAGAAAATCATGTATTTCTACCATCACTGAGAATGATAAATACGTGGGGTGGATTATGTTCTCCCCATGCTTGTGTGGGTTTTCTTCGGGTACTCCAGTTTTCTCCCACAGAGCAAAGACATGCACATTGGCTAAGAAAGGCTCAAGCCTCCACACGGCCCGAGTAGGATTATGTGGTTTGGCAAATGAATGTATGATGATTGAGTAAATAAATGGTAACCTCTGCACTCACTCACTCATTCTCTCTCTCTCTCTCTCTCTCTCTCTCACACACACACACACACACACACACACACACACACTCACTAGTATCAGTCTATTGCCTCATGCAGAGTTTCACCTTTAATGACCTTTGCTTAAGCCTTTAAGACCAATCAGCTGGACGTCCAGCAAAGATCCGAGTGAATTCAACATAAATGCACTTACATGCCAGTCTTTGCATTCAGTGGACACATTGAGCACGGTGCATTATGGATGATGGATGGATAAATCATGTTGATTAAAGCTCTGATCACCAAACATCTGCTCCAGTCACCACGATGACACACCAGAGCGGAGGGGTTGGGGGGTCGGAGTTGGGTCTGTGTGTGTGTGTGTGGGTGTGTGTGTGTGTGTGTGTGGGTGAGTGGGGGGGATGGGGGGGTACTTGATGCAGGCACAGCTTCACTGCTTCCCAGATACTGTATGGCCCATAACTACAATGTGTTCTGCATGAACATCTTCACTTCTTCATCAGAATATAGCAATCATTCTTTTTATGCCTCTCCATAATGCTTTACCCCTTACCTCCCACCCCCACCCCCCGTCTCCAGTCTGAGATATAATTTACATTATGGGTTAGAAATAAAAGTGACCATCGTGCTATATATATCCCATACATGAGCTGTAAATCCTGCTGATGTACTGAATACGTATACTGTATCTGTACTCATTCTCCACCCTTTATACAGTCAGTCATTCAACTGCATCATCGCATACAGAGCAGAATAACAACACTGGTACATACCACACACTTTTATTCACCCGCATTATGTTAGTTAACCCGGACACGCAGGCTAGCGAGTAACCATGGCAATAAGTACCATGATGCACCACATGAACGAGTGTTCTATGCAAAAATAGATCTGATGAAAATAGCCTTATCAGCACAGGACAATCAGACCCTTTCTCAATACATACAAATATGCAGACTTGGTGGTCAGAGGATTCAGGAATCAAACTTTACATTACAAATATTCTCTTAACCTTTACAAAGCAAAACAAAACCATAAGGGTTATTATCAAGTCATTACATAACCTAATGCAAGGTGCATTCGTAGAGTAATATACAGTCATTGAAAAAATTCATTATAGCCCATGAAAATGGCTGATTTTTTCAACATATTTAAAGAAGCAAACATCGTTTCCCCTTCTTTAATACAGCGCTCACAGATTACAGTGAGCCCACCTTCAATTCCATTAAATTAGAATCGAACCTCCTGCAGGTGGAACCCGACTTACTTAAACCTGACGCCCACAGTCTGGGGTTCTCTCTTTGTTATTAAAGTGTGTGGTGTCATCATGTCAAGATCTAAAAAGTTCTCTCAGAACTTCAGTAAAAAAATAAATAGATGTGGATAACTGGCAACCGATTTAAAAGTTCCAAGTTATTTCAACTAAATTATTCCACGGGGTGGTACGGTGGCACGGTGGTTAGCACGTTCGCCTCACAGCAAGAAGGTCCTGGGTTGAATTCCTGGGCTCGGACCGTTTCTGTGTGGAGTTTGCATGTTCTCCATGTGCTGGCGTGGGTTTCCTCTGAGTACTCCGGTTTCCTCCCACAGTACAGAAACATGCACAGTAGGCTGATTGGCCGCTCAAAATTGCCCCTAGTTCTGGGAGTAAGTGTAAATGGTTGTGTTTGTGTTGGCCCTGCTGTTCAGGGTGTACCCCGCCTTTGCCTACAGTTGGCTGAGATGGGGGTCAGCTTCCCCGTGACCCTAATTAGGATTAAGTGGCTTAGAAAATTCATGAATGAATAAATTATTCCACTGTAAGGAATATCATCTACAATGGGTGTAAAATGGGCACTTCAGCAAATTTAGCATGAGAGCAGATTGTTTCTCCATCCAAAAAAAAATTCTCCATCGATCCCAATGTATAATCATAGAATCTGGAAGTAAGTCCTACAACTGCTGTTGTGAAACTGCACATGTCTACAATCAGAATAATGTGACCTGCATGGGAGGTGGTTCAGAAAAAAGGTCTTTACTGTCCAAAAAGGACATTAGAAAAAGACTGCAGTTTGTTAATGAACATACTGCACATGTCGCATCTCAGTTAGTGTAACCTCTGAGTTTACTTCACTGTAGTACACTCTGAACACTCTCTACTGACTTGGGTTGTATATGAATTTTACCGGGGCAGCCGTGTCTCATAGTGAACACGCACACTCAGTATTTACATTGTTTTGAGTCGGGGCCATATTTCTCTAATGTGAATACACATACACTCCCAAAACAACAAGTATACACTGAGACACATACACAGAGTTGTTTGGTCATAATCAGTACGAACATGAACTGGAAAAGGACCTTTCCATTGGATGTACTTAGTTTTCCATGTGAAGGTTCATCCAGTGAGACAACATGAACACAGTGAGTAAAATGAAAGGAAATGGCTGGAAATTAAAGCCCTGATGCTGCAACTCTTCTTTATGACGATGTAAGGCCGTTTCCAGCGCTCATTATTAACTGAAATATTTTAACAGCTACATTATAGAGACAAAGAACCTCTACAGCTTTACTGCACATCTGAGACCAGGACACTGCAGCAATACAGCAGCACAACAGCACAACATTTCATTGGGGTTGGGTTTAATAGATACATACACCGAAGAACACCTAATCTGAGGCAGAAATGAGACGACAGGTGAGACAAAGAAGGAGAGAGAGGGAGAGAGAGAGAGAGAGAGAGAGAGGGAGAGAGAGAGAAAGAGTCTTTTCTAAGCTTCTTTCAGATACTCTAGTCATCTGGAGTTAGCAGATAGTGTAGTCTTACATAATAATGAGCTCCTGGCAAAGCAGTGTTTGTGTTTGTGTGTGTGTGTGTGTGTGTGTGTGTGTGTGTGTGTGCTTGTGGGTGGGTGTGTGGGTGTGTGTGGGTGGGTGGTTGGGTGTAAATGTAGGACTCTCAATTAGCCCAAGCCTTCATTATTGTTCAGAATGAGGGATCATTATGAAGTGAACAGATGGACTCAAGCACAGGTTTTATTAAAATAAACAAACAAACAAATAAATAAATATAAAAATAAAAGGGTTTAGGTCATCCTTACAAATACAAGGAAAATACAATATTTAAGTGATAAAGTGATTTGAGGTAAAAAATTAAATGTGAATTGATATGTGATGTACAGTTTTTGGCAAAAACAAACGTAATTTAAAAGAATAATAATTAAGAGTTATGTGCTGCAGGCAACATCCACCGATCCTGAGGTGAAGAGTTGTTTAAGTATATACTACACAACAACAGGTAAAAAGATTTAATGGTTCGTTTAATTATTTTTAAAATATTAAAATCATCACCTAGCTGCAGTGTGTCACGGTAACGCTTCAACTCTATAGTTTTAGTATATCCTACATGAAAACATAAACAAAAGTAAACTAAAATGAAATTTTATGGTTAAATTCTTTCTAAAATTATGGCTGACCCTGATGAGCTCTGAGCCAACAGTCGAACAAGTTCTGTGTAACAGCATTTCTTTAATTTAATTTAGAGTTTTAATATTTGTTTTAATTTATTATTTAATTCTTTATGTATAAAACATAAAGAAAAGCAAACTAAAAGCTTTTATATTTTATTTTTATACATTTTGACCATGACAGAGGCGGGTCAGGTGAGTTCAGTGCTTCGAGCCAAGCTAAATGCTGAGAAACCAACGGCACCTGTTAAGCCTAATCATTCAGATTTTGGTAAATAACACATCTAAACATTAGTAAACGGCACTCTGTGAAGGTGTTTTAGTATAAACTACACAGAAACACGAGATTTTAAAGTGAGATAATAACATCACCTGCACAAACTGTGAATGTCCATTGTTTTTAATTCAAGCATTATCCACTCAGAATAATGATTTCAAGGTCCTGATAGTGGACCAATCAGATCTCGCTGTTCCTGAGTTTATTAATATTATTTGAAGTGAATTAATATTAAAATCCTACCAGGATAAACATTGAACTACAGTTTATCTTTAGGTTTTTTTTGATGAAGTGCAAATAATCTCTGTGTGAATATTGTGTGTGTGCGAAGTGTGTTAATAATACATTCAGCACTTTTTCACTGATAAAATCTTCAAACCCAAAGCAACACAAAATCATATCAGACAATCCATCCAATATGTGTTATTACAACTATACTATACAACTATACACATATCATTCAGTTATTTCCTGAGCCACTTAATTATACGATGGTCGCGGGGAGACAGGAGCATATTTCAGCCGACTCTTGGTGAAAGCGGGGTACAACCTGAACACCTCGTCAAATCTTCGCAGTGCCAACACACACAACCATTCACACTCACACCTAGGGGCAATTTGAAACAGTCACTTAGCCTAATGTGCATGCCTTTGAACTGTGGAGGAAACTGGAGTACATGTAGGAAACCCACACAAGCACGGGGGGAACATGCAAACTCCATTGTTCTCGCCGAGCCCATGACTTGAACCCAGGACCTTCTTGCTGTGAGGCATTTTCGTGCTGAACGACGAATCATAAACTTAAATACTCTGGTACTGATTACATTACAGTACAATTTATCAGTGTGTAAAAACATCTTGCTATTTCGTAGCAATTAAGTAAAGGTCATTGATTTATATGTTTTGATTTAATCTTATCAAGATTCCTTTATTATGTGCTACGACAGTTGTGCGAGAGTTTTATGACAAAGTTGCAAATTATCATTATGACATTGTTATGAATCACTGTGATCACTGTGGAATTGATGACATGGTCAGGATTTGTTATGATTTCATTAAGAATGTAGTACAACAGCAGTATCATCATCATTAAGATTTTCTTGGTCACGTGACCATAAGGTTTCTTTGATTTTGGATGTTGTAGTCATAGTTTGGTGTTTTGTTTCGCCTTCTCTCTCGATCTGTACCCTCTTCTATAATTGGAATGGATCTTATAGCTCCAGTATGCAATGCTCCTGGACCTCCTTATGTCACCACGCCTCATTCTTGGCATCTTGTTGGTGTTGCAGTAGTTCATAGTGTTTTCTTACAAGCGTCGTATCAGCACCATAGCGAAGTCGTGGCCCTTCGTAGGTGTTTGGGGCAGTACAAAACAGCACAAAATGATGCTGCTAAGCTGCTGTATTAATTAATAATACACTACGATGCACTTGTATATACGGGTAACAGGCTTTAGATTTTTATTTATCTGTTTTTTATTTTTTTATCTGTTTTTATTTAATTCTTATGAAAACTTTTGAAGACTATGAAAAGATTTTTTTTACAGTCAAGTGATAAAATACTTTTTTTTGTACAAATGTGGTATTGGTGGCGTAATGGCTAGGATGCCATGCTCATGGTCGAGAGGCCATGAGTTTGAATTCCATTAGACCTGCGATGGCGTCACGCATCAAAAACTACAAAAACAATAAGCCGATAACCATGATAAGAAACTGATGATCGTGTGTAAAGAGGGGTGTATAAAAGCCAATCAAACTTTACTTTAATGTTTTTATTATGAAACATTGACATGATGAAGAAAGTGAAAGGATTTGAAGAAGTTTTACTTTATTTTAATCTTTAACACAAATGGAACTGTTTCATTTCATTCTGGTGTCGTCTGATTGCAGACATGTCTAGACAGACAGACAGAAAAAGGCTCGACGGGTTTTAGGGAGAGATGGAATGCAGGAATTAGAGTTTAGTTCATCCTATTATTTGGATTTCGTAGTAGATATAATTATCAGGTGATCATGTTATCGATCATTGGTGATCATGTCACCTTTACAAACACTTGACTAGACATAATGAGTTGAGGTTTAAAAGGCACTTTTAAAAAGATCGGGGGGGGGGGGGGGGGGGGGTTTGATTTTGTGT
>JAQMYF010000007.1:4463269-4475726 GCA_030014195.1 Neosilurus mollespiculum
CTTCCTCGTGTCAACTGAGGGAGTTTTTCCTTGCCACTGTCGCCGCGGGCTTGCTCATTAGGGATGTGTAGGGGGTTATAGAGAATTTTTAGATTTCTCCCTAATTTAATTGTACTATGTAAAGCTGCTTTGTGACAATGTCAATTGTAAAAACTGCTATACAAATAAACTGACTTGAAAACTGACTAGAACAGGTGAATAAGAGATACTTAGCCTGTGAGTTTGGGTGGTTTCACCAGGAAACCTTTATATTCATCCAGTATATACTGATTATGGAAGATATCACATCAGATATTCACTAGTGAATAGGGAACTTTAAGAGAATAGTTAGCAGCCGGGTGTTACTAATAAAATACACAAGATTATCAAATCATAAAGAAGTGTGTTCAGCTCTAGCAACTTGGAATTCTGGGAAATTCAGGTGTGTGTCTCCATCATGCCTAGATAAAAAATAACATCAGCCATGACATCAGAGCTTCTAAACATTCTACGAATATGTCATTAATCAAGGTACATTTCCAAATATTTTGAAATTCTCCGCTCTGCAGTAGATTATTCACTAAAAGAGCCTTTAAGATAATTGTGGACCTTCTCAGAAGTGAGCGTTCCAGCACTGCATCATGTGGCCTGTAGAATTCTGAAAGCACATTAAATGCTTACGTTCATGACAGCACATGTAAAAAAAACAACCCCACAAATCAGGCAAAAACTTCTCAGCCATGCGCCACATTATAAAAGGTATGATGGCATTTTTAAGCTACTGCGTATAATGCAAATTGAAGATAGCAGCTGTGGCGGCAGTACTGGATATATCACAATGATGAAAATCAATAGGCTTGTGTAGTTACAGTCCCAACATCCACACCAAAAATGTTGATGATCGGTGATGGTGTTCCTTAAGTTAATGTGTGGAGTTCCTTAAGTTAATGTGTTCCTTAAGTTAACTGTGGATGGACAGACGTACAGTCAGACATACAGATGGACAGATGGATAGACAGGCGGACGAACAGACAGACGGACGGACATTTTGCATGTTTTACAATATCCCTAATGCCCATTGGGCTGAGGGGTAAAAGACTGAATCAGTATGCAATTTACTGGAGGGTGCTAGAAAAAAGCTTCATTATCATTCATTTTCTGAGCCACTTAATCCTAATTAGGGTCGCGGGAAGGCTGGCGCCCATCTCAGCCAACTCTGGACGAGTGCAGAGTACACCCTGGACAGCTCGCCAGGCCACTGCAGGGCTAGGAAAATGCTTGTTCTTTCTAAAAAGTATATCACATCATGTAGCACTGTGTCTTAGTTTCGTAAAATTACATCCGGACAAAAAAAAACAAAAAAACACGAAAGTTGTGGAACAATATCCTTTGGGCTGATGAAACCAAGGTAGAGATGTTTGGTCATCATGCACAGTGCAATGTTTGGTAAAAACCAAACAAAATATATCACCAGAAAGACCTCATAGTACCCGAGGTGCATGAGGGAAGAGAATGGCTGATGATGAAATCTATTTTCTATATGAATATTCTGAAAATGAAAGTAAGGCCATCTGTCCATCAGTTTAGGCTGGGCTGAAAATGGGTCGTGCAAAGGGACAATGATTCCAGAACACCTGCAAAAAACATCTGGATGGCTAAAGAAGAAACTAGTGAGACAATCGTAAAGTGTAAAGTACCTCCACCACACAGCATGGATAATGTAGAAAAAAAGGCCTGATGTGGGTTCTGGTTTTTATGACCCATGTGTTCATCTTATAATATGTCAGTCCTTCTACGCTTTCTATTAATGTTTTATAGTGACTGCATATCTATGAGCACTGCAGCCAAAGTAATGGGTTTAAAATTCCCTGACTTTAATTTTAACCTTTCAGGGTCACTCAAAGTCAAAGGTGATTTGCTAATTTGAAAGTCCATATATGGTTTTCTCTTAGTGTTTCATAGGAACTGCATGCCTATCAGCACTTGTTTCAAAGTTATTGAGCGTTCCATATCCCGTGACCTTTCTAGGTCACTCATGGTCAAAGCAGATCACGACGATTAATACCATCCATCTATATAGTTTCCTAACAGTTCCTCATTGCAACTATGGGCAAACATGCTGAAATTGTTGAAATTTATCTCCAAAACTTGGTGACCTTGCTCTGACCTTCACCTTTGATCTTGACATTCCAAAAAATATCATGTAAGAAGGCTGTATTGGTTCCTACAGTAATTAATAGTAAAGACAGACGTGAATACTGGACTAATGTTTTAGACCCCATTATGTTACACTTAATTCTGTATTTTAAAAAAATCCTACAACTATAGAAAGCTCTATTAAAAAGTCTGACGTTAGTTCTGGAGCTTCTTCGCAGCGTGAAGGTTCCCTCTGAGAGGAAATCTGTTGTGATGGTGGTAGTCCAGGGCCGAGCAACATGAGCTGTCACAGCATTCCTAGCAGACAATGGGGTGATCATTACGACATTAACACAGCTGTTCTTTACACACATGCTAATTCCAAAAGTGATGGAACATTCCTAAAGTGAGTCATGACATCACCTGTTTTTCTGAAAAGGATTAATAAACTCTCAGAAAAATAAAAGAGCAATAATTTAAACTAGTCAATCAGTCCTGCACATTAAACATCTATCACATTAAACAAGACTGAACTAAGAGTTAGCATCAGCTGAGTTAGCACCAACTTCAGCCCTCGATATATACACACAAATCTGTGTTTCCTGACTACAGTCAGACGAGAAAGGAGGAAAAAGTTTATTTTCTCTGCCTTCATGTTCCGTGTTCCTGTTTATGTTGGTGTTGTGTTGCTCTGTGAAAGTATTTCTCCCTACCCAAGTTACACTGTTTTTTACTATTCTGTGCGAGTCTGAGTGGTGGTGTATGAGCCTCTATTTTTTTTGGGTTTCAGTTTTGTTATTAATAATAAATCTGTTTTTTATTGGTGACACGGCCGCCTTATTGGGGTTCCTGTGCTGGCACAGACACAGGACAACCATTCAAGTCATGCTCTGTCTATGAGGCTCCACTCAGGTGCTCCACAATTAATAAACATTAATAAATAATATTCAGGATGCCCTGCAATGGACTGGCGAGCTGTTCAGGGTGTACCCCACCTTCGCACAGAATCGACTGAAATGGACTCCAGCCTCCCCATGACCCTAATTAGAATTAAGCGGCTGAGAAAATGAATGAATGAATGAATATCCAGGATCTGTGGCATATGCATAAAAATCCAGTGAAGGGGTTATGTGATTGACAGGAGAAAGAAATCTAAAATTAATGAATGAAAAACTAAATCGGACATAAATCACACAGTTACACTATTTGGTGCGAAATGCATTCTGGGATACAGGATGGTCCTCGGGCCACCAAAGTCAATACCTAATGCATCCTGGGTGCATCATGGGTGGAACAAGAACACATCCGTGTATTCGGACTAGAACCTTAATCTTGCTGTGAATGATGATATTTCAGGTCCACAAGAATTTGGAAGCCCTGCACCTTCTTTAAATACCAAGATCCAGTGCATCAAAGAGGCTGCCAATTACTCCAATACGAAGTGTAGCCACACCTTCTTATTCATTCATTCATTTACTCTAAGGTCATGGGAAGGCTGGAGCCTATCTCAGCGACTCTGGCAAAGGCGGGGTGCGTTCATAACAGTTTTGCCAGTCTATTGCAGGGACAAAACACACACACACACACAACCATTCACACTCACACCCACGGGCAACTGGGAACAGCCGAGTAGCCTAATGTGCATGTCTTTGGACTGTGGAATGAAACCAGATTACCCGGAGAAAACCCACACAAGCCCAGGAAGAACATGCAAATTTCACAGAAAAATTCCCACACCATGCATGGGACTTAAACCTAGGACCGTCTTGCTGTAAGCAAACATTAAAACATATGGGGTGGGCAAAGCTACACGTTATACTGCATCCAGCCAGCAGGGGTGCTTGATCACTTTCTTAAAGACGTTACACTGTCCATGTTGTTTACAGTCTATGATTGAACCAGAATCATCTGATATCAGCAGATCAACTTAGTAACCATTTAAAACAATAATGTTCTGTATATAATGAATAATATGAGCATAGAAATACATTACTGTAATCAAATAATTAAAAGTATGTGCATGTTTGTGTGTGTGTGTGTGTGTGTGTGTGTGTGTGTGTGTAAATAACTCAACTCTTTTAATTAGATTAGAATAAACAGGAAACTGATCATCTGATGAAGGCGGGATTGTGGATGTGATGTGAAGTGTAAAGCAGGCAGCGTGAATCATGGTGTGACCTTGAAGAAATGAAAATATCAGAGAAGTCATTCACACTTACAGGCAATACTGCATAGCTGATCTATTTACTAGAATGTCTTTGGGAAGTGGGAGGAAACCAGTAAAGCTACATGAATGAAACTCTACACAGACACCAGCATGGGTACAGGATCAAACCGGGGTAGGTGGTATGACTATGTGCTGTGTTGCCAAGGTGTCCTGTGCATGGTAACATGCAGAACAAATGGACCCCCTTTAATGGGGATCCCCTATAACTAATTCACTGTGTGATGTGCTACAGTAGATCTTCTGTGGGATTGGAACAGATGTACTGACATACACACATCAGCAATGTTCCCTCTAAGCTGCACACTTGTGCAATTGCGCACTGCAGAGCATAAAATAAAATCCAACCTGAACTTTAAATAAAATAAACACATAACGACATGTGAAATTTAAATTTATTCTGTACCATTTTGCAATGCAACTTAGTGAGTGACAGGTGACAACATGCGATAACAACAGATAAAACAATGACGAACACTGTCCAGCCAATGATATAATGTGGTTCACACGTATTTACTTACGTAACCAATGAAGGTCATTAACAGCACGTTATGCATATGTGCCACTATGGTACGGTGGAGTTAAGAGAGGTAAATGCAGCTAATGCTAACCCCTTATTAGTTCAAGTTTCAAATTCATTTGTTGTCATTTCAATCATATAGCTGACGCAGTACATAGTGAACTGAAACAACGTTTCTCCAGGACCAGGTGCTACATAAACATACAACATAAAGATCAAATTCGGGGGAAAAAACAAAACAAAAAAAACCCCACAGAGCTAAGACCAAGGTTTTTCTCCCTGCCACATAAAGTGCAAAGTGTGCGATGAGGCGCAAACAGTGTAAACACCATACAGTGCAAAAAGAGTAAGACAAGAATAAGACAATTAGTGCCGAAAGAAAGAAAAAGATGAGACGGAATAAAAAAATTAAATGATGTACAAAGTAGCAGTGGTTGAGGAAGTGCAAATAGAATATAGACATAGATATAAATATAAACATAGCAGCGTAATGAAATAATAACAGGGTTGAGGTAGTGCAATAAATAGTGAACAATGTAAGTTATGTGTGTGTGTGTGTGTCCACACAGGAGAGAGAGAGAGAGAGAGAGAGAGAGAGAGAGAGAGTGTGTATGTGTGTGTGAGAGGGACAGAGAGAGAGAGAGAGAGAGAGAAAGAGAGAGAGAGAGAGAAAGAGAGAGAGAGAGAGAGAAAGAGAGTTTTTTTGTGCAATTCAGTCCTGGGTGTTGAGGAGACTGATGGCTTGAGGAAAGAAACTGTTACACAGTCTGAATGTGAGGGCCTGAATGCTCCGGTACCTCTTTCCAGGTGGCAGAAGGGTGAAGAGTGTGTGTGAGGGGTGTGTGGGGGTCATACACAATGCTGTTAGCTTTGCAGATGCAGCGTGTGGTTGGAGCTGTTCATTGCTGCACAGTCCTGAGTCAACAAAGTGAACAGCAGTGGACTGAGCACGCAGCCCTGAGGAGCTCCAGTGTTCAGTGTGGTGGTGCTGGAGATTCTGTTCCCGATTTGGACTGACTGGGGTCTCCCAGATGGGAAATCCAGAATCCAGTTGTGGAGAGAGTGTGTTCAGGCCCAGCAGGCCCAGCTTCTCAGTCAGCTGCTGAGGGATGATTGTGTTGATCTAAAGTTTATGAACAGCATTCCTACATATGTGTCTTTACAGTCCAGGTGTATGAAGGCCAGATGTAGAGTTGTTGTGATGGCATCGTCCGTATAACGGTTAGGACAATACGCAAACTGCAAGGGGTTCAGTGAGGATGGTAGCTGTGACATGATGTGCCTCATGACGATCCTCTCGAAGCATTTCATCACGACTGGTGTGAGTGCGATGGGACAGTAGTCATTGAGGCAGGAAACTGTAGACTTCTTAGGCACAGGGATGATGGTCATTGCCTTGAGGCATGTTGGGATGATGGAGCTGCTCAGCATGTTGGGAAGATGGAGCTGCTCATTAAAGATATCAGTGAAGACATCTGCTAGCTGCTCTGCACACTTCCTGAGCACTCTGCCAATGTTGTCTGATCCAGCTGACTTCTGTGTGTTGACCCTGCATAGAGTTCTCTTCATGTCAGCTGTGGTGAGACAAAGCACCTGGTTGTTAGGAGGAGGGATGGTCTTGATTTTCCGCGCTTTAGTTTCCTCGAGCATAGCTTGCAACGTCCTCTCTCCCGGCCACCGTCTGAAGGCCTGGTCTTCGCAGCAAGCCGAGGTCAATGAGTTTGCAGAGCACACCATCATGAAGGTTAGTAACTGCATGATTTTTTTAGCTGCAGTATTGTCTGGCAGTCCTATACATGATCACCACTGTCTTTGGTGTCCATTGCACTTGAAATTTGGGCTAAAAAAATATAGCACCATTTTGGCTCCGGAGTGGCCACTGCTTGCTATTGCCACGCCGCCATCTTGGAAATTCCAATTTTTGGAATATTATGGCGAAACAAATGGGCAGTGGCACATCCACTCACCAAGACAAAGTAAAAAAGAAATGTGGTTCTTTTGAGATGGAATGGCAGTGTCAGAGTATGTGTAAACAGAAGAACAAGAGGTGAAACTGGGAGAGAGTTTTTCTTTTTCAAGTGAGAAAGGGCTGCTCTGCGAAACATGCTGTGAAACCAAAGTAGCAAGCGAGTTGTCAGAGGGAAAAGTGTGGACTGAATGAAAGTTGGACTACTTTAAGTGTCACATCAGCGATACACAATTTCTCCGGGATCAATAAAGTATTCTGTTTCTGATTCTGGAATAAAGCAGAAAAAGTCATTTGAATGCTGATGGAATTGTACAAAGATACACGATGGGAATGGGGATCAGTACATTATTGCAGGAGAGCGCAAAAGATCGAGAGAAGAGAAACGAGCTGTCACACAAAAAGAAATCCGACCCCGAGCATGTTAAAGTTCATTCATTCATCTTCTTCCGCTTGTTCTGGGATTGGGTCGCGGGGGCAGCAGCCTAAGCTGTGAGGTCCAGATGTCCCTCTCCCCAGCCACTTCCTCCAGCTCTTCTGGGGGATGCCAAGGTGAGAGACGTAGTCCCTCCAGCGTGTTCTGGGTCAGCCACAAGGTCTCTTCCCGGTTGGACATGCCTGAAACACCACACCAGGGAGGCGTTCGGGAGGCATTCTAATCAGATGCCCGAGCTACCTCAACTGGCTCCTCTCAACGCAAAGGAGCAGCGGTTCAACTCCAAGCTCCTCCTGGATGACAGAACTTGTCACCCTATTTCTAAGGGAGAGCCCTGCCACCTTGCAGAGGAAGCTCATTTCAGATATAGTATTCGCAATCGCGTTCTTTCGGTCACTACCCAAAGCTCATGACCATAGGTGAGGATAGGAAAGTAAATCGACTGGTAAATTGAGAGCTTTGCCTTCCAGCTCGGCTTGGCAGCAGAGGCTGCACCAATCCGTCTGTCAATCTCCCGCTCCATTCTTCCCTCACTCGCGAACAAGACCCTGAGATACTTGAACTCCTCCAATTGGGGTAGGACCTCATTCCTGACCCAGAGGGTGCATTCCACCCTTTTCCGGCTGAAAACCATGGTCTTGGACTTGGAGGTGCTGATTCTCATCCCGGTCGCTTTACATTTAGCTGCGAATCGGTCCAGCAAGAGCTGAAGGTCCCGGCTTGATGAAGCCAAAACGACAATGTCATCCCACAAAAGCAGAAACGAGATCATTTGGTCACCAAATCAGAACCCCTCAACACCTTGATTGCGCCTAGAAATTCTATCCATAAAAATTATGAACAGAACTGGTGACAAAGGGCAGCCTTGGCAGAGTCCAGGCCCCACTGGAAACGAATCCGACATGTTGTTACCAATGCAGACCAAGCTCAGGCTCCAGCAATACAAAGACTGTATGGCCCGTAGCAACGGGTCCGGTATTCCATATTCCCGGAGCACACCCCACAAGACTGAGGGACACCATCGAAAGCCTTTTCCAAGTCCACAAAGCACATGTGGACAGGTTGGGCAAACTTCCATGCCCCCTCCAGGATCCTATAGGGTGTGAAGAGCTGGCCAAGAGTGCTGCGGCCGGGACAAAAACCACATTGTTCCTCCTAAATCCGAGGTTCAACCATTGGCCAGTGTCAAGTTAAAGTCATTTGCCATCAAAATGAATGCATCAGTGCTGTTGGTTTAATTCAATTCAGTTTTATTTGTATAGTGCTTTTTACAATTGACATTGTCACAAAGCAGCTTTACATAGTAAAAGTAATTTAAGGAGGAATCTAAAAATTTTTTTACAACCCCCTACACATCCCTAATGAGTAAGCCTGTGGCGACAGCAGCAAGGAAAAACTCCCTCAGTTGACACGAGGAAGAGACATCGAGAGGAACCAGGCTCAAAAGGGCAACCCATCCTCATTTGGGTAAAACCATAAAATACAAACCATATAGGAAAACTGCATTACAGTCCAACATGTAGTCCAGTTTTTTTCCACAACTGTAAGTCCTAAATAATAACAAATCCATGATCGCATGGCAAAGTATGTGAGTATACCAGAAAGCTGGCAAAGCAAAAATTATGCCTTTGAATTTCTGAAATCAATCAGTGAGAGTGCAGAATGAGATGATGTGCAATGTTAAAAATGTGGTTATGATCTCAGGTTTTGGACAGGTGTGAAACTGGTGTGGCCACAGTATGCACATCTGATGTTGCTCACAGAGGTCCAAGGAATTCTCAGGAAGTTTGTGTGTATGCTCAGACACATGAAAATTAGGGGGAACATTGCACATCAGTGAGTCTTGGGCATCCATGACACTCTTCCACTTCACTTTTTTTTCCCATTTTTTCCTGTTTCTAACACATCAACTTCCACAACTGAGTCTTCACTTACTAACTCCTGACACCATGCAGGCGCCGCTGTAACAGGATAATTATCAATAATGCACTCAAAATGAGTTGGATAGCATTGAATATTCAACTAAGTGATATCCACCAATCCTGAGGAGAACTATTGTTTATAGTATATACTACTTAAAAACATAGGACACACATACTCACATATATAGTCAAGCCCGAAATTATTCGTACCCCTGGCAAATTTTGACTTATAGTTACAAAAATTTCAACCAGCAAGGGTTTTTTTTGACCGAAAATGAAACAGACTCCACTCAAATGATAATAAGTCGATGTACGAGAGACATCATTGTGGAAAAAATGAATTCTTGATAAAAATTAGTTTTTATTTACATTTGAACAAAAAGTGGCATGTCCAAAATTATTCACACCCTTCTCAATAATCAATAGAAAAGCCTTCATTGGCTATTACAGCAATTAAACGCTTCCTATAATTGCTGACCAGATTTTGCATGTCTCCACTGGTATTTTTGCTCATTGATCTTTAACGATGAGCTCCAACTCTTTCAGGATGGAGGGTCTCCTTGCCATCACCCTAATCTTTAGCTCCGTCCACAGATTCTCGGTTGGATTCAAGTCAGGACTCTGGCTGGGCCACTGCAAAACGTTATTGTTTTTGTCTGCTAACCATTTCTTCACCACTTTTGCTGTGTGTTTTAGGTCATTGTCATGCTGAAATGTCCACTGGTTTCTCTGCAGACTGCCTGATGTTGTTGCTGAGAATCTTGATGTATTGCTTTTTTTTCATGGTGCCATTTACTGTTTTTAAGTTCCCTGGTCCATTGGCTGAAAAACACCCCTAAAGCATTCCCACCACCATGTTTGACGGTGGAGATGGTGGTCTTAGGGTTGAAGGCTTCTCCTTTTTTATACCAAATGAAGGATACATAAATCAGTATGGCTAAACAATTAAATTTTTGCTCCATCTGACCATAAAACAGAAGACCAGAAATCTCCTTCTTTGTCCAGATTTGCAAAGGCCAAGTGGGCTTTTGTGTGCCTTATCTGGAGAAGTGGCGTCCTCCTTGGTCTGCGTTCGTGAAACCCAGCAGTGTGCAATGTCCACTGGACTGTCTGCCTAGAGACGTTGCCACCAGCAGAGCCAAGATTTACCAGGATGGCCTTGGTGGTGATCCTTGGATTCCTTTTCTCCTCTCTCACTATCCTCCTGGCCAGCACAGGTGTCACTTTTGGCTTCTGACCACATCCACTGAGATTTTCCACAGTTTGGAAGGTCTTGTATTTTTTAATAATACTTTGCACTGTAGCCACTTGAACTTGAAAACATTTAGGTATGGCCTTATAGCCCTTTCCTGACTCGTCAGCAGCCACAATGCGCAGCCGAAGGTTCTCAGTGAGCTTCTCTGTCTTAGCCATGACTGTCCAAAAAAACAACTGCAGAGAGCTGCTGATTTTCATCTGTTGAGTTGATTAAAACAGCTGTTCCTAATGAATCAGGGTAATTAGGATGCTTTAGAACAGCTTGGACTAGATGGAATGGTATAGAACTTTGGATTTTCCCACAGACTGTGACAGTTTGCAAAGGGTATGAATAAATTTGGACATGCCACTTTATGTTCAAATGTAAATAAAAGAGAAATAATTTTTTTCCAAAATGATGCCTCTTGTACATCGTCATATTACCTTTTGGGAGAAGCCTGTGTCATTTCCAGTAAAAAAAAAACAAAACTTGCTGACTCACACCTAGGGGTGATTTGGAAGAGCCAAACCGTGCATGTTTTCAGACTGTGGGAGGAAACCGGCGTACCCAGAGGAAACCCACACAAGCACGGGGAGAACATGCAAACTCCACACAGAAATGCCTGAGCCAGGGAATTGAACCCAGACATTCGTGCTGTGAGGCGAATGTGCTAACCACTGCTCCACCATGCCGCTTCAAGCAATATGAGCTGAACAAAACAATTTAGTTATGTTCTACTGCTAACAAAAAACCTGAAGATTCTCTCTAAAGACATATCAGTTTATTAATATTATATGTTCAGGATGTACCCTGCCTTCTACCAGAGTCGGCAGAAACAAGCTCCAACCTCCTTCCTAATAAAATTAAGTGGTACAGCAACTGAATGAATGAATGAATAAATGAACAAATAGTATAAAGAAATCATTGCTAGCGTTTAGTCTAAGCCTGTTTCCTCTCACCATACACAATGTGTCTGCATGTCTGGGTGTCTTCGCACTGATGGGTAAGTAAATTTCTTTCTAATGTTTTTAATCTTATGGCTGAGCAGTTTATACACTGCAGTGGTATAATTACTCATCCAGATCTATTTCTCATCAGCAACTGGTGAAATCTGGTTATCATGGCAACCACCCTCCTGTATCATCAGACCTCAGGTAGATTGCCCTCGGCCTTCAGAAAGAAGTACCAGGAAGAGTAGAGGATAAGAGGAAAGATAAAGACGTGGTAATGCTGGAACAAAAGCTGATACGCTGGAGAAACCTGAACTCAGTGTAGAGAGCAAAGTGTCAGAGAGGAAATGGTCCAGAACTAATCTGAGACAAAACATCCAAAACTAAAAAAACAAAAAATCTCATCCTGACAATGTGATCCCCAAATTATATTCATCCACACAATCTGGAAATAATAAATAATACATATAATAAACACACACACACACACACACACACACACACACACAGTCTCGTTTTCATACCTTCATTTGCTGGAGACGTACCCCACCCTTAACCCTGGGTTTACACTGGGGCACAATGTCTGCAATCTCTGTGATTAAATTACCCTTGGAGCACAATCAGGGTATAAAAAGGAGACAGCCTGAATCCAGATGAATCTTGAAATCGTGTTGCCAAGTTTATCAAGATCCCCTACGATGGCGCATCAGGGTCTGCTATGGTCTGCTAAGGTCTGTTACCTGTGCTCTTTCACGCTTCTCTCGTTCTATCACAACTGTCGTCAGATCGTAATACAGTAAGATATTCGTGGAAAATTTTTGACAGTCAAACATTTAGCCACGGTCAGCGCGATCATTACGAATCCACCAAGTCCCCTCAAGATCATCACGATTCTACCAAGTTCCCTCAAGATCATTACGAATCCACCAAGTTCCCTCAAGATCATCACGATTCCACCAAGTTCCCTCAAGATTATCACAATTCCACCAAGTTCCCTCAAGATCATCAAGATTCCACCAAGTTCCCTCAAGATCATCACAATTCCACCAAGTTCCCTCAAGATCATCAAGATTCCACCAAGTTCCCT